>CM042407.1:20205090-20215090 GCA_023634145.1 Thymallus thymallus
GGAAGCACTGGGCCTGGCCACCTCCTGAGATTTGCTGGGACAGCCAGGAGTGGTTCATGTCCTGGGGGTAGGAAGGTTAGAGGTCGGAGGTCACAGAGATTGGATAGACTTTACTAACATTACTGACAAGCATCTGCACACGCACGCACACACACACACACACACACACACAAGAGGGAGTGCTGTGCTATTTATCATGACTCATGACTCCCTCTGAAACAGGGGCTCAGATGACTCTCTACTTCCCTGCTTACAGTGGTGTAAAGTACTTTAAAGTACTACTTAAGTAGTAAGTAGTTTTTGGGGTATCTGTACTTGACTATTTATATTTTTGACAACTTTTACTTTTACTTCACTACATTCCTAAAGAAAATAATGTACTTTTTACTCCATACATTTTTCTTGACACCAAAAAGTACAATTTGAATGCTTAGCAGGACAGGAAAATGGTCCAATTCACACACTTATCAAGAGAACACCCCTGGTCATCCCTGCTGCCTCTAATCTGGCGGATTCACTAAACATGAATGCTTCGTTTGTAGATTAGTGTTGGAGGATGCCCCTGGCTATCCGTACATTGTATACTTTACTTTTGATACTTAAGTATATAAAACCAAATACTTTTAGACTTTTACTCAAGTAGTATTTTACTGGGTGACTTTCACTTTTACTTGAGTAATTTTCTATTAAGGTGTCTTGACTTTTACTCAACTATTTTTCCACCACTGCCTGCTTCTAGCCTGGACCGCATCACTATGGGCTTCAGTTCATTGCTGTTACTATCATTGGCTAAGCTATAGAACATGCAGATCCAACTCTAACCATTGGCCATTGAAAGACATGAGGGTGAGAGATGTTGACGGGGCTTGTAGGGTGTCTGTGAAAGATAAATTGTCCATGATCTGTGTGTATGTCTATGTGCGTGTGTCTATGTGGCTATGTGTGTGTGTTTGTGTGTGTCGGTGTCAGAGGTGTCATGATACGTATATGATGCATATACACAGTGTCAAACAGGTTCTTGCTCTATTGTGGCTGTGATGTGTTTTGAGTGACAACCTGTCTTTTGTTCCTACCGTTTTGTGTATTTTATACATCGACTTCTGTGTATTTTGTAGCTGTCTTTGTGATCTCTCTTTTGTTAGAGTGTCTGTGTGTGTGTGTGTGTGTGTGTGTGTGTGTGTGTGTGTGTGTGTGTGTGTGTGTGTGTGTGTGTGTGTGTGTGTGTGTGTGTGTGTGTGTGTGTGTGTGTGTGTGTGTGTCAATGGAGGCTCCTCAGAGGAGGAAGGGGAGGACCATCCTACTCAGTGAATTTAAGAAAAATACAAATAGTGAAACATTAAAAAAGTTATCATTTTTAGATAAAACTATACAAAATATATTGACATCACCAAATAACTGATTAAAACAAACTGTTTTACAGCACCCTCAACAGCACTCTCTAGGCTAGCACCATGGTGTAGCCGGAGGACAGCTAGCTTCTGTCCTCCTCTGGGTACATTGACTTCAATACAAAACCTAGGAGGCTCATGGTTCTCACCCCCTTCCATAGACTTACGCAGTAATTATGACAACTTTCGGAGGGTGTCCTCCAACCTATCAGAGCTCTTGCAACATGAACTGACATGTTGTCCACCCAATCAAAGGATTAGAGAATGAATCTAGTACTGCAGTGCATACAGCTAGCTAGCACTGCAGTGCATACAATGTGGTGAGTAGTTGACTCAAAGAGAGAGAAAGACAATAGTTTCGAACAAATTTCTTCAAAACTTAAATGTAAGCAAACGGAACGAAAAAGGATAGACCAAACTGAATTTGTCCAATAGAAACTCACCTTTTGGTTGCAGAACTGTTTGGACTAATGATTACACCCTAGATCACCTAGATACAGGCAAGAGTGTGCAAGGTGGTACTGAATGTTTCAATGTCTGTCACCTTTATTACTCCTATCTGTCTCATGACCTGTGCACCTACGTTATACATTTTTTTCATAGGCTAGGTTGATGGGTATAGGGAAAAAGTCTGTGTCATGTAGTAGCCTAAACCAATCGATGTTACATTGAGCTGGGTGAATGAAACAGATGGACATGTGCGATAGAACAGTAGAGTCTGCAAGAGTTCGGTCTTGAAGAGAGTAAGGAGAGTCTGCTCTGAGAAGCATGTCTCCTTTCATTCAATTCAGTCTAACACACACACACACACACACACACACACACACACACACACACACACACACACATACAGTATTCACTTCTCTCACTCTTTTCCTCTCCCCTCTCTTCTTCATAAACACAACCCTTTCCCCATAACCCTAGAGGGCAAGTATTCCCTCTCTCTACTCCTCCTTTCACTTCATTATCTCTCCTCTCGTCCCTCTCAGTAACCAAGGACACTGATTCATCCCTCACTCCCCTCCTCTCACAACAAGCCTTCCCAGGTGAGCAGTGTGCCGCTATCTCTCCGCTCCCTTTCCCCCTCTTTCTCTGCTCCCTCTTTCTCTGCTCTTTCTCCTCTCTCCATCCTTCCCCACTCTCCCGATCTCCTTCCTCTTTGTCTGCTCTCCCTCTATTTCTCTCCGTCCCATCTCTTCATTTCTCTTTCCTGTGCTAGGCTTTTGGCTAGGAAAAGGTAGACTGTGAACAGCACAGTGGGACAGTATTTCAGTAGGTAGGCTACAGTCAGACATGCTCTGTTCAGCTTCAGCTACCAACAGCAACAAAGATTCCCCCAAAGGCCTGCTACTAGTAGCCTCAGGGCAACCAACACTGAGGACAGGAGAAAGTGTAACATGTACCAACACACACATTTGTTCCAGCCCAGCACTACACACCTGATTCACCTAGTGCAGAGCAGTGTAGATTAGTGCAGTAGTTATGGTCCCGTAGGCCAGGTGGGAGTATAAATTCAATCATCTCTTACCCCTAGAATATCCTTGGCACAGCTGCTACACTCACTTCCTATAACCTGTGTGATTGCAGAAAAACAGTTTGAGAAAAGGCAGAGGCAGAAACCTCCACACAGTAAGATAAAACAGGTGTTGTGGAGGTCTATACAGCGGTGGTCTTTCAGTAACCAATGAGAATGCCTTGACAGATATAGATTGCGAAACCCAAACAAGGCATGTGAGCCTACATAAAAAAGATGATTCACTGAGACTTGTCTGTTCGTTGTGTTTGGCCACAATTAAGTAAGCTAATGTGCAGTGACCATGGTGTGAGTCCAGCGTTATTGCACCAGCATTACTGTAGTCTTCTGCTGATCCTAGTGCTAAGCCATTTGTTCCCACATTTCTTCAAGACATGCCCACTATGCACATCTTATACAATTAGTAATCCCTATGAGCCATATTGCATTTTGAAAAATAATATTGAAAAGTATGTGAAAAAGTATGTTTTATTCTCGGTCACAATTGTGACTGATGGGAACATACAGTGCTCTGCCTATAATAAAAAATAACAGACATTTACCCCTATTCCCAGGCTCCAAAATCTATATACCTCAGCCCACTTACCCGCATATCTAAACCCAATTACCCACACACCCCAGCCCTGTTACCCCAATGCCCTAACCCTAACACCCACATGCTAATATCTTAATATTAACACAATCAAGTCCTGATACACCCATATCCTTGCCCTATAAGCCCTATTTCTTATCCATAGACTACAGTTCCTTTGCCAAAACACTTCAGCCCTGTTACTTGCCTATCTCAGCCCTGTTACCCACTTTTCCAAGTCCTGTATTGCACCAAGTCATCAACATTTACCTATAACCAGCTATACACTGCACACTCCAACCCTGTGTATTGCATATCTTAGCCCTGTGCCCTCTGACCTGTACATTTTAACCATTTCATAGATAAACTCATATTAAAGTGGCATATGACATGTTCCCCAGCCTCATTCACTGTTTTTCTACCACAAACTTGTTACCAGAAAGGATTTGAAAGGGCAATAGATTCAAACCATTCAACCTGTATGAGCCTGGTACATCTCTACACCTCATTACATAAACCAGGTAAATTCATGGGAATTAAGCTTGATACTCATATAAAACAAGTCTACCCCAGTGCTCAAGCCTCAACAGTCATACATATTAGGTATATACCTGCACTTCAGCCCTAATATACCCATATGAACCAGGTTAACACCAGAGGCTATATCCAATACTCTGATAAAACAGAAATATATACACATGTAAAGAATTTGTCCTATGTTTCATGAGCTGAAATAAAAGATCCCAGAAATGTTGCATACACACAAAAAGCTTATTCCTCTCACATTTCTCCTTTGCCAAGATAATCCATCCACCTGACAGGTGTGGGATATCAATGATTAAACAGCATAATCATTACACAGGTGCACCTGAATGGTCCAAGATGGCGTAGCAGTGCAGACGTGTATTTTGTCTTGTCCCTTGTAAATAGTCTGGGTTTTTTTTGTTTTCGTCTTTTCCGTAGATATTTCTCAATCTCACAAAATATACTTTCCTGCAACCCGCCTCACCCAATGTGGAACGGATCTGCACCAGTTAGCCTTGAGCTAGCCTCGAGCTAGGGCCTCAGCCTCGAACTCAGGTCCTGTGTGTACGCACAGCATCCTCTCTAGCTGACCCTCTCTGCCCATTCATCGCTATTACCCGTTGTTGTCTTAGCTCTCTCGATTACCACCTGTGATTGCTTTATGCCTCTCTCTCATGTCAATATTTATTTTTTATTTTTATTTCACCTTTATTTAACCAGGTAGGTCAGTTGAGAACAAGTTCTCATTTGCAACTGCGACCTAGCCAAGACAAAGCAAAGCAGTGCGACAAATAACAACACAGAGTTACACATTAAACAAACAGTCAAAAACACAATAGAAAAATCTATATACAGAGTGCAAAATGTAGTGCAAAAATGCAGTAAGGTTAGGAGGTAGGACAATAAATAAGACTATAGTGGTGAAATAAATTACAGAAATTATCATCATTAACACAGGAATGAAGGATGTGCAAATTATGATGTGCAAATAGAGATACTGGAGTGCAAGATAAATATGGGGATGAGGTAGTAGTGTGGGCTATTTACAGAAGGGCTATATACAGGTGCAGTGATCGATAAGCAGCTTTGACAACTGATGCTTAAAGTTATTGAGGGAGATAGGAACCTCTAGCTTCAATGATTTTTGCAATTCGTTCCAGTCGTTGGCAGCAGCGAACTGGAAGGAATGGCGACCAAAGGAGGTGTTGGCTTTGGGGGTGACCAGTGAGATATACCTGCTGGAGCGCATGCTACGGGTGGGTGTTGCTATAGTGATCAGTGAGCTGAGATAGGGCGGGGATTTACCTAATAAAGACTTATAGATGACCTGGAACCAGTGGGTTTGGCGACTAATATATAATGAAGGCCAGCCAACGAGAGCATACAGGTCGCAGTGGTGGGTAGTGTATGGGGCTTTGGTGACAAAACGGATGGCACTGTGATAGACTACATCCAATTTGCTAAGTAGAGTGTTGGAGGCTAGTTTGTAAATGACATCGCCGAAATCAAGGATCGGTAGGATAGTCAGTTTTACAAGGGCATGTTTGGCAGCATGAGTGAAGGAGGCTTTGTTGCGAAATAGGAAGCCAATTCTGGATTTAATTTTGGATTGGAGATGGTTGATGTGAGTCTGGAAGTTGAGTTTATAGTCTAACCAGATGCCTAGGTATTTGTAGGTGTCCACGTATTCTAATTCGGATCCATCGAGAGTAGTGATGATAGTCCAGTGGGCGGGTGCTGGCAGCGTTCGATAGAAAAGCATGCACTTAGTTTTACTAGCGTTTAAGAGCAGTTGGAGGCCACGGAAGGAGTGTTGTATGGCATTGAAGCTTGATTGAAGGTTAGTAAACACAGTATCCAAAGAGGGGCCAGATGTATACAGAATGGTGTCGTCTGCGTAGAGATGGATCAGAGAGTCACCAGCAGCGAGAGCGACATCGTTGATGTATATAGAGAAAAGGGTTGGCCCAAGAATTGAACCCTGTGGCACCCCCATAGAGACTGCCAGAGGATCGGACAATAGGCCCTCCGATTTGACACACTGAACTCTGTCTGCAAAGTAGTTAGCGAACCAGGCAAGGCAGTCACTTGAGAAACCAATTTGCCTTGTCTATTGCTGTTTCGGTTAGCTCAACATGCCTCAGATAGCTCCTTTGTCCCGGTACCCAGTCAATGTACCCAGAGGGTCTACACATCGCAAAACAAAATTAAACTTCCAACCGGATGCTTCAGATTTATACATATGATAAAAACATCTGGTTCCTTCCTGTTCCAGATGCTACATATAGTCTAAAAGAGAAAGTGAGAGAGAGAAAAAGAGTACGAGAGAGAGAGAGAGAGAGAGAGAGAGAGAAAGAGAGAGAAGAGAGAGAGAGAGAGAGAGAGAGAGAGAGAGAGAGAGAGAGAGAGAGAGAGAGAGAGAGAGAGAGAGAGAGAGAGAGAGATAATCCACCACCTCCTAATGGTAATAGAGATGATTCAGTGGATCTAAAAAGGCGTCAGGAGCCAGAACTGCACATATGTAATGGACCCACACACACGATTGAAGGGAGGTTGATGTTGGTTGGTGAATCATATTTAAACAATCACAGCTGTTGATGATGGGAGGGATGCTCTTATTCTCCCACACTCCCCCCACTCTCCCCCTTTCTCTCTCTCCCCCATCCTACCTTCCTCTGTTCTTCTCTCTATCTCTAGTCCCCTTTTACTGTCCCTCTTTCTACTCATTATCTGTCTTCCTGAAATACTGGTGGTTGTTGTTACTGCATATCCTTGTACATCCTGCGGTACTTGGCTGTTGAGACTGTGTGTGTGTGTGTGTGTGTGTGTGTGTGTGTGTGTGTGTGTGTGTGTGTGTGTGTGTGTGTGTGTGTGTGTGTGTGTGTGTGTGGACATGTTTAACTATAAATAGTAAACAAACAAACGTTTGACCAACTGGGGACATTTTGTTGGTCCCCACAAGGTCAAATGCTATTTCTAAGGTTAGAATTAGTGTTAGGGTTAGAATTATGTTTTGGGTTAGGGTTTGGAGCTAGGGTTAGTTTAAGGGTTAGCGTTAAGAGCTAGGGTTAGGCTTAGGGTTAGGGTTAAGGGTAGGTTTAGGGTATAGGTTAGGGTTAGGTTTAGGTTTAGGGGTTAGGGAAAATAGGATTTTAAATGCGACTGAATGGTAGGTTAGCTGCACAAGACTATGTAAGTGTGTGCATGAGTCACTCCACTCCACTGTCTGATCAAGTACAGGCATGGAGGTGTGTGTGTGTGGGGGGGGGTGGTGCACCTCTGTCATTGAACACAATGAAAGTGTATCTGTAGAATGTGTGCATAATATGCATAATGCATTTCACCCATCTATTAACACAGTAATGGTGGTGCAATACCCCAGACACACAACACGGTCTCCAGCGGCCCAAACCAACCTCAACCCATCACAACATCTGCAAACAAACAGCATACAGGCCAACTATTCTACAACCATCTGTTACCTATACAGCGCCATAGACCGATGTGATATCATATTCAATTTGATGAACTTGTAGTACAGTTTGATTTTAATGTCTTTATAGTTATCTTACCGTTTCTATATTTAGAACAGTAGATGATTCAATCTAAATTGAAAACAAAACGTTGTGGTTGGCCTGTCAAACGGCAGGAAATTGGTTTAACTGTCTCTAACCACAAGTCTCCTCAACTGCTTTTACATCTCATCGTGACTATTCAAACCATAAACTGCATAAATCAATATACAATTTCAAATCATATGAATTGTTTTGCATTTGCAATAAATCCTTAACTAGCTTAGTTGCATTATTCCATATAATTAATTTCGGTTTCACTTTACAGTACATTTAAATGAGAACGGAAATACAATAGCCTACAGACGAAAAATAAATACAAGTTTTAAAAAAATGTATTACAAAAGAGTATGCTACATTTCAAGTAAAACAAACAAAACTAAAAACTAAAACAAATTGTATTTCTTGACTATCGCATCAACGTGATTGAATAGATAGACTAATGTATCTCCTCACCTGAAAAGCGCATCGAAGCAGTGAACAGACGTTGGAAAGTTTTCCCTTGTCGCGGAGGACTGTAGGCATGTTTGGTCACTGATCCCCTCCTCGGTCCATCTCACAGAAGACGCACCGTGTGAGCACAAATCGGTACAAATGCCAAACATCCCGTTCTACCGCCAGAGCGCGAGCAGCGATACCAGCTCAACTTGGGAGTTACGGAGTTGGTTTCGTCTTGGGAGAGAGCTTGCGCTGTGCTTGGGCGTACTGGGGGATTCGCGTGACAAAGAGCCGACGTGACGCATCGGTTATAGGTTCAGGCACGAAGTTCAAACATAGTGGGGGAGCGCAGCTTTCTATATCAGACACTACACTCCTACACACACTCACACCAATGACCCACACGCACAAACAGAAACAATGTGGCACACACTCCTTCCAGCGCACAATCTCACCATGCACCCCAGTATACAATCTCTGAAAAGTGAAGGGGTTCCCTTTCTGTTAAATTATTGTTGTTTCACCTTCTCCGCATCCTGCCAGTGAATGCCTGTGTGATCTATCATTATCGCTAATGCACTCTACTGGGGTCTGGACTGGGACGCAGCGGGTCTGTGTTGTTTATAGTTTGTGTTTTCCTAATGAAATATGACTCATGTTCCTGCCCCAGATGCCGCCGGCGGCTGGCGGAGAGCGCGAGAGAGAGTGTTGTGGTGGAGAGAGACAGAGAGACAGAGCGAGAGATGGAGGAGCGGATTTAAATGGAGGTGGATTAACAACACTTGTTTAAAAAAAAACACTTTAATTTCACATGTAATCACGTGTTTCACATGTGAGAGTACCACATATGAGAGTTAGATTTCAAAGTGCAAATGTAATTCCGCATGTGATAGTTTTAACATGTAAACGTTTTTCACAAGAGTATAGGGGGTGGGCGGGGACTATAAGGAAACGAGAGAGAGATGAGACTGAGGAAGGAGAGAGAGAAAAATGGGAAATGTGGATACCTTTGATAAGAGTTTTATCTCCCAGGAGAAGTGGAGGGCATAAACCAGTCAGTATATGGCAGATCAAGCGATGGAGTATCTCAGCAGCTTATCATTTGTTATTTTCTCATTGAGCCCATTAACTTTAACATTTTAGTCATTAATCAGACGCTCTTATCCAGAGCGACTTACAGTTAGTTAGTGAATAATTTATCATATTTTTTTAGTAATGGTCCCCCGTGGGAATCGAACACACAACCCTGGTGTTGCAAGCGCCGTGCTCTAACATCTGATCTACACGGGACTGAGCCCGAACGTCTTGTGGGAGAAGAGACCCTGAAAAAAAACGCACGGATCTGTAATTGCGTGTTTTCAGCCAACAGTTGAGCACCTCGTTTTTTTATTTGGTTGTTTCTGATGTTGGTACCATCATAGAAATATAAATCACATTCTAGTTTTGTGCCTGGTACTGCCAGAGCCATGTATTTAAACCTACCTATTTATGGCTCTGTGTATGGTACAATATTAGAGAGTAGAATTTGGGCAACATGCAATATCATGGACATAAGCTGGTTGAATCAATGCTGTTCCCGTCTTTATTGAATTTTCAAACACAAAAAAAATCACATTTACTTTATGTTAGTTGACAATGTATCAAACATCAATCAAACTGATACCCAGTGATGACACACATCGCAGACGTTCCAAAGCCATTATTGCGCAATCGCAGCACACTTGTCCAGGACAAAACAAACAGTTGGATAGCATAACGCACCACCTATCAAACTTTTTCAGCATAACCATATTGACAAATTTGATTTGGTTTGTTTTTCAACCATGCAGCGAAAATCTCTGAGGAACAGGTAGGCTAGCCTAAACAATGCCGTAAGGAGCTAGGCTATAATACAGGCCAATAAAATAATCAGATTATAAAATGTGATACTCATTTCCTGCTAGGGTAAAATGGCTTTAAGAAATATGATTGG
>CM042407.1:20220090-20325090 GCA_023634145.1 Thymallus thymallus
GTCTTAAGGGGCATTACCTGATAGGGGATATTAGTGTGATCAGTTATTGTGTTTGTAGTTACAGGTTGGGTTCTGTTTACACATTGCCATGAGTGTGTTTGTTTGAAATAGCATGCTGTATAACCTACACTCTGACACTCATGGGATGATTGGTAACACAGCTGGAGTTTGGTCTCTTTGTAGGCTATATAGTAGAGGGAGGACACTTGCATGTCCTATGCGCACAGGGAGGCTAAGGACCACCACCGTGTGGACAATATGTGAACTAAAGGAGAGTCCAACCACTGCTCTCCAGCTAGGCTACATGGATAGGAGATTCTGACAATGGCTTTAGTTTAGTAGACAGGTACAATGGGCCACTCAGAATACATTTATACATTGTTCATTCACAGATATTAATATCTGGGGAATTATTTTGTAAATCGTCAAAATGGTCCAATGTAAAGGGTCACAACTTGGACACTAGTTCAATGGGGATATGAGTCCAGTCTAACTATTTCTCCTCCATCAGACACCGAAGATAAGACTTGCCTAAGAGCATCAGTCCAGTTGCAGGCTACATACATTGTAAACTACCTACTTTGATTTCTCCTTCCCTCTCCAAAACAAATATACAGTGTGATAAAGGGATTGCGCTGCTGCTATGCAAAGCCATGCAGAGCTATTCAGACAAAAATGTCCCCGCCAACAACTGGTTGGACTAGCTTCTGTTCTTGTTGCTGTGATGTCATCTGCTGTCGGATGAGTGGCTGGGCTGGCGGCAGAGATGCGCATATGCAGTCTGCTGCTCGAACACATCACAGTGAACTGCATCTGACAGCTTGCCAGGTTGGAGCAGAAAAAAAAATACCACACACAAGAGAGCAAAGCCGACCCCTGGAGCCGACCCGCTGTATTTTCACAAACCGAGCATCATCCATATCCACCCGGTAGAGCAAATAAAGAAAGGAAGGAGGGATATTTCGCGGTTGCCGTCCACCCTCAAAGCTCGTATGTATGGAAGGATAATGTTTTTGTTTTAACGCCCCAGATGATTGTGTGCCAGGGGTAGCTATTGAAATACGCAAAAAACAGCCGCTTCGTTGGATTTTCCTCCGAGACTGAGGCCATGAATTCCGCGGAGCAGACGGTCACTTGGTTGATCACACTCGGGGTGCTGGAGTCGCCGAAAAAGACTATATCGGATCCCGAGGTATTTTTACAGACCTCCCTCAAAGATGGGGTGGTCTTGTGCAGACTGCTGGAGCGGCTGAGCCCGGGCTCCACGGACAAAGTAAGGACAGAACTGCCGCTTGTCTTCCCCTCTTGGCGTCCGCTTCATCGGCCTGTCTATGCGGCAAGAACCGTGACATAACGCGGTTTATCTCGCTTCTCTTTGCCCACTGGCCCATGAAGAGATTCGTTTGTAGGTCACCAGAGCGTGGGTTATTGTTCCTTAAACAGCACCAAATGGTTGCACATATGTCAGTAGGCCTACACTCACGCGTGTGATAGGTTTATACAGACAGACAGACCAGGCCGTTTGCTGTGGCAGATGCGAGTCACGACGATCTATTCTGTGCGCAATTATTAGTAGTCTTTGTACATTCTCAAACTAAGAAACGATGAGACGCATTTTTGTTGTTGTCAAACAAACTCTTACATTTATGAGCTCTATGGTTTGGTAATTATGTAGTCTATGTATTTTAGTTTTTTCTTCTGGAGACAGACAACAGAAAAGACCACAGATGGCCTACATATGCGTTGTGAGATTGGAATCCAAAGCGCATTACGCGGTATTAACATTAATGCACAGGATCTATAGTCCTCTAGAGCCTATCATTTATATGTAGCCTATGTTTGACACTTGATCCGGATCACCAGCTAGTGGGGATGTATGAGGGTACACCACAAGAGCGGGCCGCCATTGACAGCAAAAGCTCACATACAGAGAGAGACCCTCTCCACATTTAAAGCAACAGTGCGGTATTTGTAACGTATGTCTGTCAACACCAAAAACCCCACTCACTTTAGCCTTGTTCTATATTGTGTACCCCAAATCCTGTGTGGTTTTAGACAGATTGGGCGTTCCTTGGCGTTCATCATCTTAATCTTAAATCTTAAAATCTTAAATGCCTCTGACAACAGACTAGCCTAATTGCTGTCTGGACAGTGGTCACAGCTGGAAGAGAGAGACACTTTATAGGAGAACATCACCTATATACTAATCTAACCAGGGTTCTGACCAACAGTTTATTCTGTTCTTATGTTCTGAAAGAGTAGGCTATTGAAATCTACACATGATGACCACCTGATGATGAGCTATTGGCCACAAGTACAAAGGAGGAGAAATAGTGATATCCCAGTGTTCTGTATTCTAAGAAAATACCAAACAGTAGCAAGTAGCAAGTGTTTCCTCTTTGACAAATTAAGTTATTATATTCTGTTCTATAGCCTATTATATTCTATCTGCATAGACTAGACTGAGGTCATTTAACTGGTAATTACGTTGGTATAAGATCGATATGTCCAGCCTCAGCCAGCGTCCAATGTTTCACTATTGTTGTATGTCTCATTGGCATTTCATGTAACCTATGGTTATAGACTGGTAATAAAAGTTGTGCCTCTAGATTCATAGGCTGTATTAGATCCATTCACGTTAACATTGTGGTTAGTGTCACTTATTTATTTCCCACCCCGTTCTTTGATAATTGTTCAGTTTTTATCAATTTTATCCATCCCGCCTCTCTGTTCAGAGGAGTCGCCAGCGTCCTCCCCTCACTGCTGTTGTGTTGTTGCTCACAGCTCCCATTCGCCAACGTCATTTCCCTCGATCCAATGCTTATTTCCCTGCTAGAGAATTTGTAGCTGTATTGTAGAAGCAAGCCAAGAAAAGGGAATGTTGGCTTCTACGCTGAATCAAAACGCGCATAAGACTTTAGACTGATTCGAAGTAGCTGGGCTATGAAAAAAAGTTTATTTTGATCGAAATTCGTGTTACTCATATGCCATTTTGTTGTCCCAGATCTTCCAAGAACCGAAGAACGACGGCGAGTGCTTGAGCAACATAAAGGAGTTTCTCAAAGGCTGCACTTCGTTTCGCGTAGAGGTAAGTTCTCCATCAAATAACCCCACAAACACTCCAAACATGCATCCAACATTTAATACGAAAGATAAATAACTTACGTAAAATATTACCCATTTCTAATGTGACACAATAAACAATGGGGCCACGAAGTGGACGGAGGGATAGGCCTACTGACGGTGGGAGGAGGCTAGACTCCGAGCCGAGAGCAATCACCTATCGCCGGGTGTGAGGCTCCCTGTTTGTCCCCTGCACTGAAATGGCCCATCCACAAACATTGTAACATTCATGTTGCAATTATTTGGTGCGGTCGTTTGAAACTGTAACAATGTAACATTCTCTTGTGCATATAGCTAGTTAATTTATACATTTAGTTAAACGGTCTGTCCCTGGCTATTTAATTGAACCTTTATTTAACTAGGCAAGTCAGTTAAGAACAAATTCTTATTTACAATGAAGGCTTACCAACAGGGTCAGCCCCTGGAGCAAATTAGGGTTAAGTGCCTTGCTCAAGGACACATCTACAGGTTTCCCCCCCCCACCTTGTCGACACGGGTATTCAAACCAGCGACCATTTGATTACTGGCCCAACGCTCTAAGCGTCAGACACACACACACACACACACACACACACACACACACACACACACACACACACACACACACACACACACACACACACACACACACACACACACACACACACACACACACACACACACACACACACACACACACACACAGAGTTTGGTACTGTGTCAGTGCATAGAGGAGTCATTGAACCCACCCAGTCTGGACAATACAGCTCACTGTTCGATCTTCACCATTGACTTTCCCCACTGAGACTGCAGGAGGAGAGAAGGAGAGGAGAGAGGGATGGCTCTGTAGAATAAAGGGGTCTGAATATGATTGTGTTAATGGCTTACTTGTGCTTGGTGTTGAATGTCAACACAAAGCCTTCTCTTCTTGGATAAGAATTTTCAAAATCAAATCAAATGTTATTTGTCACATGCTTAGTAAACAACAAGTGTAGACTGAAAGTGAAGTTCTTACTTTTGGGCCCTTCCTGACAATGCAGAGAGAAACAAAATAGAAAAATAAATACACAATGATTAACAATAACTTGGTTATGTACACCGGGTACCAGAACCAAGTCGGGGTACCAGTACCTACTAGTTCCGAGTAGGTATTATTGATTTTCAAAAGCCTTTTTTTTAATAGGCATATCGTTGAGACAGAATAACATTGTAATAGAGATGCTATGCGTCTAGTACAGTGTTTCTCTATCCTGGTCTTTTGTTTTTTCCCCTAGCACTATGATTCCATTCATCAAAGGCTTGATGAGTTGCTTAGTTTGAATCAGGTGTTTGAGGGCTGGAGTAAAAACTAAAATGTGCAACCGTTTGGATCCCCAGGACCAGACTTGAAAAAAAAACTGGTGTAGTACATTAACATTAATGGTGGACTAATTCCAATCTCTGAGAAGTCTCCCTGTCTCTGAGTCGTGGGGTGTTTTTGGGATAACTAAGCCTCCCAGGTGTGCAGACAGACAGACCTTGAAATCCTCACAGCAGCCCCCCATGCCCCTCATACTGTAACCCTGTTTCCCTATAAGCTGCTTCAGAGAGGAGAGTGTGGCATGTGTGTCTGTGTAACATGTAGGGAGCTGGATTATAACAGTGTAGGACATGGCCGGACATCATGGACCCTCTCCAGACCCCAAATTACTGCTGGCTCACAGTACAGGTAGCTGCATGGCGCAGCAGATTAGGTGTGTGTGTGTGTGTGTGTGTGTACGCCAGTGCTTTTTAAGCCCTGCCCTGCTTCTGATGGGTGTGTGTTTGGCGGAGAGTCCCCTTTGGGCATGTGTGTGGGTTTACGCCCGTATGTGGGTATGCCAGCTCAAGTCCTGACCAGCTTCCAATGAGTGTGTTTGGCAGATGATTGTATGCTGTTTGGTGTGTGTGGGTACTGTGTGTGTGCGTGTTAATGTTGTTTTCTTGGGATTATTCTACGGGTAATTCCACAGTAACAGTGATGCCGAGACTCAGATTTTTCACTTTAAAATGAATGCCAAACAAAAGCCAATGATTGCTTAACAAACCACACAACTATGCACAAGGACTACTTTTAACAATATCCACAGAACATTTTTACTTGAAGAACAGTACAGATGCAAAGTTTGTTAACAGAATGAGCACACAAACCGTCATTCTCTTACCAAACTTTGCATCTGCACTCTTCTTCAAGTACATGTGTTTTTATGTCTTTAGACTGCCTGGAGCCATGTCACACACACACTCTGTGCAGCCGTTAGCTGACCCTTCACCCCTGACCCGTTGACCACAGGAAGTGACCCTAAGAGTTTCCACGCCCCCTGTAGTCATCCATCCAGTTCGAGTACTTTTGAAATGCGCCCTTTCTCCCTCCCTTGGAGTGACCACTGATCTGATATTCTGGACAAGTAAAAGCCATATAGTGGAACTCCTGATTTCACCTACTGGTTCTATCATGTCAGGTCTGGGGTTGCCTGAAGGAAGGAAGGATGGAAGGGCCACAGTGAAACCAGTCCTTATGTGTTCAGCTCTGATTAAGCCCTAATAGTTGAAACATTGTGTCAATAAACCACATAGGAGCATAGCGTGAGGTGTGTCACTTTCACGTTTCTCTGCACACATTATTTGACATCCAAAACCTTCTCACAGTCATTGAATGTGTGTATGTAATAAAAGCTTCATATTTTTGAAGTTCTGTATGAGAGGAGGGTTTGCTGCTTTCAGATCACTACCTCTATGGGACAGTGGAGGAATATAGGACTGGACTGTAACTCTGGAAGTAGCACAGTGCATGCCATGCACACATTCTCTCAGGGCATAGCCTGTCTGTAATCAGAGCGGAAGATTAAAGGGAGCCACATCTCAGTCACTCACCCTCAGTGGCCCGACAGTAACCACTGCACAGGGAGAGAGAGATGGAGGGGGAGGGAGGGAGAGATGGAGGGGGAGGGGGGGGGGGGGAGGGAGGGAGAGATGGAGGGGGAGGGAGCGAGAGAGGGAGGGAGAAATGGAGGAGGGGGAGATTGAGAGATGGAGGGAGGGGGGGAGAGTGACGTACATTAACAGACATTTTACTGGGAGAGAAGGAAACAGTAATCCCATTAACTCTACATGAACTCAAATCTATCTACTCAACTCCAGTCAACTACGTCTTCTTGTGCTGCACAGAACATTTTTGCTCACCTGCCGTTTTCTACAACCCCTTTGGTTTACAGTAGTTTGTGAAGCTGTCTGTATGCTACTGTCTTATTTTGATAGCTTCTGTGCTAGTGAAAATGCCTTTTATTTATTGGCATTGGCATGAATTGTGATGACCCAGCTAATACCATGTCACACACAGGAATGATGTGCATCATATTTGACTCTGTTCCATGAATTCCATTCCAGCATTACAATCAGCCCATCCTCGAATAGCTCCTCCCACCAGCCTCCACTGACACACACACACACACTGACCAGTCTTTCTCTCGTCTCCCACAGCCGTTTGAGCCCAGTGATCTGCTCCTAGGACTGAACTTCTCTAAGATACTCAGCAGTTTGGTGGCTCTCAACAAAGTTACTGCAGGTTAGTCTAAAGTGTGTGTTTGTGTGCATGCAGTATAACCATTCTATTTTCTCTGTGTGTGTGTGTGTGTTTACAGTAACTGCTCTATTCTTTATCTCTAGACATTGGAGTGGGCAGTGACAGTGTGTGTGCCCGTCACTCGTTGGCCCATCGGATCAAGTCGTTTGAGTCTCTGGCCTCCCAGTCATCACTGGGTCGATCCTCCAAGCTGTTTCAGAACCAGTACCGCAGCCTGGTGAGACACACGTAGACACACACACACACACACACACACCAGTCTTAGTGCTGAAGCCCAACTTCGTACATTTAGGTCAAATGGAAATAGTGTGGGCTTAATTTGTCCATTACTGAGCCATCGGCCCACCCTTTCTAACTCCCTATCCCACTACCATTCCACCCTTTCTATCTCCCTATCCCACTACCATTCCACCCTTTCTATCTCCCTATCCCACTACCATTCCACCCTTTCTATCTCCCTATCCCACTACCATTCCACCCTTTCTATCTCCCTATCCCACTACCATTCCACCCTTTCTAACTCCCTATCCCACTACCATTCCACCCTTTCTAACTCCCTATCCCACTACCATTCCACCCTTTCTATCTCCCTATCCCACTACCATTCCACCCTTTCTATCTCCCTATCCCACTACCATTCCACCCTTTCTATCTCCCTATCCCACTACCATTCCACCCTTTCTAACTCCCTATCCCACTACCATTCCACCCTTTCTATCTCCCTATCCCACTACCATTCCACCCTTTCTATCTCCCTATCCCACTACCATTCCACCCTTTCTATCTCCCTATCCCACTACCATTCCACCCTTTCTATCTCCCTATCCCACTACCATTCCACCCTTTCTATCTCCCTATCCCACTACC
Source organism: Thymallus thymallus (assembly GCA_023634145.1). Taxonomy (NCBI): domain Eukaryota; kingdom Metazoa; phylum Chordata; class Actinopteri; order Salmoniformes; family Salmonidae; genus Thymallus; species Thymallus thymallus. Next base: position 20,227,661 of record CM042407.1, read on the forward strand.
ATTCCACCCTTTCTATCTCCCTATCCCACTACCATTCCACCCTTTCTATCTCCCTATCCCACTACCATTCCACCCTTTCTATCTCCCTATCCCACTACCATTCCACCCTTTCTAACTCCCTATCCCACTACCATTCCACCCTTTCTATCTCCCTATCCCACTACCATTCCACCCTTTCTATCTCCCTATCCCACTACCATTCCACCCTTTCTATCTCCCTATCCCACTACCATTCCACCCTTTCTATCTCCCTATCCCACTACCATTCCACCCTTTCTATCTCCCTATCCCACTACCATTCCACTCCTCCATTTTCTACCTCTCCATCTCCCCTTGTCCTTTCCTTCACCTACCCTCCCTATCTCCCTCACTCTACCTCCCTCTCACCTCCCTTCTGCCCCATCTCTACCTCTCACCTCTACTTCTCTACCTCCCCCTCTCTCCCTCCCTACCTCTCCCTCTCTACCGCTCTACCTCCCCCTCTCACCCTCTCTACCGCTCTACCTCCCCCTCTCTCACTCTCTACCTCCCCCTCTCTAACTCCCCCTCTCTACCTCCCTTCTGCCCCATCTCTACCTCTCACCTCCCCCTCTCACCCTCTCTACCTCTCCCTCTCACCCTCTCTACCTCCCCTCTCACCCTCTCTACCTCCCCCCTCTACCTCCCTACCTCTCCATCTCTACCTCCCCCTCTCTCCCTCTCTAACTCCCCCTCCCTACCTCCCCTTTTCTACCTCCCTACCTCACCCTCTCTACCTCCCTCCTCACCTCTGTACCTCTCATATAGGACATGTCTGAGGGCAGCGGGACACAGCTATTGGTCAAGGCTCGCTTCAACTTTGAACAGACCAATGAGGACGAGCTGTCCTTCAACAAGGGTGATGTCATCAACGTGACACGCCAGGAGGAGGGTGGCTGGTGGGAGGGTAACTTCAACGGCAAGACCGGCTGGTTCCCTAGCAACTATGTCCGTGAGATCAAAGGCTGTGGTAGGTATCCCTTATTATTCTTGCTACTGGGCATCACATAACCCAGGAATATCAGAAAGGACATGAAGGAAAAGGATGGTGTCTGATGGAGAGAAATAACACATTTCTAACTCTCCCTAACTCTCTCCCCCTCTCCCTCCTCCGCACCCCCCTCTCTCTCTCCCCCTCTCCCTCTCTCCCTCCCCCTCTCCCCCCCCTCTCTCTCCCCCTCTCCTCCTCTCCCTCTCTCTCTCTCCCCCTCTATCCCTCTCTCTCTCAGACAAACAAGTGTCCCCCAAATCTGGGACCCTCAAGAGCCCCCCAAAAGGTGTTGACACTACTGCCATTAGCAAGACCTACTACAACCTGGTAAGGCCTGGTCATCCAACACACTTCTCTCTCTTTCTGCCTGTCTCTTTCTGTTTGTCTGTCTCTTTCTGTCTGTCTCTTTCTGTCTGTCTGTCTCTCTCTTTCTGTCTGTCTCTTTCTGTCTCTCTCTTTCTGTCTGTCTGTCTCTTTCTGTCTGTCTCTTTCTGTCTGTCTCTTTCTGTATGCGTGTGTCTCTCAATACTAATTACTATCCTCAATAAAATAAAACATGCTTTTTAAAGCTGGACATTACTCTTAATGCTGTAGGCCTGAGGTGCCATGGCCGTTCCAGATAGCTTGACCTAGTTCTGCGTGTGTGTTCCTAACATTTTAATGACTCTCAATGCTCTGGGTTACTGAGATGAGAGAACAAGTAAATGCATGCTCTAGAGAGAGAGAAGGAGAAAGAAACGCCTGGGAGAGAGAGAGAGAGAGAGAGAGAGAGAGAGAGAAACGTGTGTGTAATGTTTACTGTTCATTTGGGATAGTTTATTGCACTTGCTTTGGCAATGTAAACATATGTTTCCCATGCCAATAAAGCCCCTTTGAATTGAAAATTAAGAGAGAGTAAGTCTTGTGTCCAGGCGGGTAGACAGACACTCTCTCTTAATTTTCAATTACACCAGTGTTTCCCAAACTCAGTCCTCAGAACCCCAAGGGTTGCACATTTTGGCTTTTGCCCTAATTCAAATAATCAAAGCTTCATGATTAGTTGAATATTTGAATCATCTGTGTAGGAAAACATAAAAGTGCACCCCTTGGGTCCTGAAGACTGAGTTTACACCTTGGGGTCCTGAAGACTGAGTTTACACCTTGGGGCCCTGAAGACTGAGTTTACACCTTGGGGTCCTCAAGACTGATCTACACCTCTCTATTTCATCTCTTCTTTAGCACGCTCATCTCCTCCTTTCATCCCCACTCCCCATCCCTCCTACTTCTCCCATTATTTATATGGTTCTCCACTCCCACCCATAGCTGTAATTCAGAGAGTAGTAGAAGCTCTATGTACCATAAACCTGCCTAGTCCTGGAGTAAGAGAGACTGTGATTAGAGGGTTAGGCTGGAGGTCCTGGGCCAATGGGAGGTCAAGGGTGAGGGGTTAGGGGTCAGAGGTAATGAAAGTGTTCAGAGTTACAAAGACATTAAATTACAACTTGAACCATACCCTCAATAACCAACATGAAACTTGTAAAAACTCTGCCTCACACAGTCCTTCACCATCTCTCTCTCTCTCTCCCCAGGTGCTGCAGAACATTCTAGAAACAGAGACAGAATATTCCAAGGACCTCCAGAGCCTTCTGACCAACTACCTGCGATCACTCCAGAGCACAGAGAAGTAAGCTCCACTGGTTGTACTGTTGTAAACCTCTCTCTGTCTGTATGTTTGTCTGTCTGTTGTACTGTCTGTATGATGACATACTGTATGGCTACTGATTGGATTGGATCTATTGGACTCATTCCAAACGTCATGCCCTCTCTTTCCTCTCTCTCTCTCTCTCTCTCTCTCTCTCTCTCTCTCTCTCTCTCTCTCTCTCTCTCTCTCTCTCTCTCTCTCTCTCTCTCTCTCTCTCTCTCTTTCTCTCTCTTTCTCTCTCCCTCCCCCTTACTTCATCTCCTCCTCCACCCCTTCTCTTCTCCTCTCATCCCTCTCCTCCTCCTCCTCCTCCTCCTCTCCTCCTCCTCCTCCTCCTCCTCCAAATCTCCTTCTCTTCTTGTCTCCCCCCTCTCACCCCCCTTCTTCTCCTCCCTCTATCCAGACTGAACAGTACAGATGTGTATCTGATCCTGGGGAACTTGGAGGAGATCAGCGCCTTCCAGCAGATGCTCGTCCAATCACTGGAGGAGTGCACCAAGTAAGTCCTGCCACTCACAGACTTTCCACCAATCAGCACACAGGGATAAGAGTAAGGGCTTGTCACTGCTGTTCTAATCCAATTAGATCTGTCCTGTTGCTACTTGGGATATTTCACAGCAGTTTTCCTTCGACTTAAATAGTAAATAGTATTGGAACATCTAGTGGTTGTCTGTGGTAATACAGCGATCCTTGATTTCACTCATCTTGTGTGTGTTTTTTTCCCTCACATGTGCAGACTTCCAGAGAGCCAGCAGAGGGTAGGGGGCTTTTTCATGAACCTGATGCCCCAGATGAAGGCTCTCTACGTGGGTTACTGCTCCAACCACCCCTCTGCAGTCAATGTGCTCACCCAGCACAGGTAAACCTAGACCCTATGCAGCATGAAACTGATGTTCTAGCTTTCTTACTGTACAACAATTATTTATTTTTTACACAGGAAGGTAGTGTAAAGGCTATCACTGCTTTCTCTCTATCTATCTCTCTCTCTCTCTCTCTCTCTCTCTCTCTCTCTCTCTCTCTCTCTCTCTCATATTTTCTCTCTCTCTCTCTCTCTCTCATATTTTCTCTTTCCAGTGAGGAGCTGGGGGAGTTTATGGAGGGGAAGGGAGCCAGTAGTCCAGGTATCCTGACCCTGACCACAGGCCTCAGTAAACCCTTCATGAGGCTGGACAAATACCCCACTCTACTGAAGGAACTGGAGAGACACATGGAGGTAGGGCTGTGTGTGTGCCACGTATAGGTGTGTGTTTGTACGATGTTGTGTGTGCAAGTGTTTATGTGCGAGTGTCTGTTTGTGTGTGCGTCACGTGCAGGTGTGTGTGTAAGAGTGTCCTTATTCACTGATGATGTATGTGTGCGTGTGCATGTCTTATGGGTAAGAGGATGTCGCCATTCACTGATAATGGTGTGTGTGTGTGTGTGTGTGTGCAGCTGCATAACTGCTCTCTGCTGTGCTCCCTGTAGGAGTGTCACCCCGACTGGCCAGATATCCAGAAGTGTATGACAACATTCAAGAGCCTCTCGGTGAGTCACACCCAGACACATATGGCCTCTTGTTTCCACGGTTACCTCATTAGCAGCGCATAGTGTGCGTCAAGCTGCGACGTGTGTGTGAGTCATGAGTCGACATGGTACACTTGAATGATATGAGCATGCACACATTTACATTATTCACACTACCTAGCCAAAAGCATGTGTACACCTGCCTGTCGAACATCTCATTCCAAAATCATGGGCATTAATATGGAGTTGGTCCCCTCTTTGCTACTAAAACAGCCTGCACTCTTCTGGAAACGCTTTCCACTAGACATTGGAACGTTGTTTCTATTCAGTCACAAGAGCATTAGTGAGGTTGGGCGATTAGGCCTGGCTCGCAGTCGGCGTTCCAATTCATCCCAAAGGTGTTCGATGGAGTTGAAGTCAGGGCTCTGTGCAGGCCAGTCAAGTTCTTCCACACCGATCTCGACAAACCATTTCTGTATGGACCTCGCTTTGTGCACAGGGGCATTGTCATGCTAAAACAGGAAAGGGCCTTCCACAAACTGTTGCCACAAAGTTGGAAGCACAGAATCGTCTAGAATGTAATTGTATGCTGTAGCATTAAGATTTCCCTTCACTGGAACTAACGGGCCTAGCCCAACCATGAAAAACAGCCCCAGACCTTTATTCCTCCTCCACCAAGCTTTACAGTTGGCACTATGCATTCGGGCAGGTAGAGTTCTCCTGGCATCTGCCAAACCCAGATTCGTCCGTCAGACTGCCAGATGGTGAACGTGTTTCCACTGCTCCAGAGTCCAATGGCGATGAGCTTTACACCACTCCAGCCGACGCTTGGCATTGCGCATGGTGATCTTAGGCTTGTGCTGCTTGACCATGGAAACCCATTTCATGAAGCTCCAGACAAACAGTTATTTTGCTGATGTTGCTTCCAGAGGCAGTTTGGAACTCGGTAGTGAGTGTTGCAATCGAGAACAGACAATTTTTACATGCTACGCGCTTCAGTACTCAGCGGTCCCGTTCTGTGAGCATGTTAGGCCTACCACTTCGCGGCTGACCTGTTGTTGCTCCTAGACGTTTCCACTTCACAATAACAGCACTTACAGTTGACCGGGGCAGCTCTAGCAGGGCAGACATTTGATGAACTGACTTGAAAGTCATGAGCTCTTCAGTAAAGCCATTCTACTGCCAATGTTTGTCTATGGAGATTGCGTGGCGGTGTGCTAAATGTTATACAACTGTTAGCAACTGAAATAGCCAAATTTATATCTAGTGTATCTATGGGCACACAATTTTACATTGTTTCTGTGGTAATAAAAGTCTGTGGTACTGATGCTGTTCCCATGACATCCTGTAATGTGGTGCTGATGTGTTTCCGTGGCGACAGGCCCAGTGCCAGGAGGTGAGGAAGAGGAAGGAGCTGGAGCTGCAGATTGTGACTGAGTCCATCAGGCTGTGGGAAGGAGACGACATCAGAACATTGGGCTCTGTCCTCTACATGAGTCAGGCTATGGTTAACAGCCCTGGAGCAGAGGTCAGAGGAAAACCTCACAATAACATTATAATAACTGATGTACATAATTAAAATACTATTAACACACTCTATATCCCCCCCCCCCTCTCTCTCTCTTTCTCTCTAGGAGAAGTGTGAGCGGTACCTCATGCTCTTCCCTCATGTCCTCCTCATGCTGTCTGCAAGTCCAAGGATGAGTGGCTTCATATTCCAGGTATAACCCCTGACCCCTTAGTCTACTATACCCAGGTTATATTGATTTGGCGCCAAATGGAAGAAAATGGACTGAAAGAGTGAGGGACTACATTAACTTAGTTTCATAGTTTTCCGTGTCAAAATGTTTTGCTACGGTGTTCCCTAATGAATAGGACCCAGTTGTGATTAACCACCATGTTTAGTGTGGGTTCAGATGTTGATGATGGTTTCTTGTCCACAGGGGAAGCTGCCATTGACTGGTATGACTGTGACCATGCTAGAGGACAGTGAGGCCCACAAAAACTCCTTTGAGCTTTCTGGTAAGACTACTGTGGTGCTGTGGTGTATTCAGAATGTACAGTACATTAGTGTGTGTGTATAATGTGTTTATTGTGTCCTGTAGACACTATTTGAGCATCTCCAGGTTGTGTGTGTGTGAATGTATAATGTGTGTATAATGTATGTATAATGTTTGTGTGTGTGTGTATAATGTGTGTATTGTGTCCCCCAGGCAGTCTATTTGAGCATCTCCAGGTTGTGTGTGTGTGAATGTATAATGTGTGTATAATGTTTGTGATGTGTGTGTATAATGTGTGTATTTAGTCCCCCAGGCAGTCTATTTGAGTGTCACCAGTAGGGTTGCACTTTTTGGGGAATATTCAGACGTGGAAACTTTCCGTGGGAATTAACGGGAATATATGGGAATGAATATTAATACCATTTAAATGTAGATTTGTTTTGCATTGGATATATTTACTATATCATATGGAGACAGAAACATAAACATTTTACCTTATCATAGGTAGACATAATTGCAAATGATTAAATCCTTCCAATAGAAATAAAAAAATACAATTTAGTTACGAATTGAACTTTAATTAAATTAGTTGACTCTTCACATGGGATGATTTCTCAAAAGAAAGGGAATATTGAATGATCCCCAATGATCCATCGCATCTCCCAAATATGTTTTCAACATACATCTGTAAAATGATTTGGTTGTCTTCCTCTCACGCTTCCATGTCTTCTCCCTGAACATCAGACTCTGAGGCCTCATCTTCACTGTCACTTTCCAACCTTGTTGAGAATGGCTCGTTGTCAGACTCAAAAAGCCTCAAATTTTCTCGGATGCTCACCAATGTTTTAACCCTTGTATTGGTCAGCCTGTTGCTTGCTTTGGTGTGTGTGTTCCCAAACAAGGACCAGTTGCACTCTGAGGCGGCTGATGTTGGTGGGATTTGGAGGATGATGGCAACAGGGGAAAGAGCCTCAGATCCACAAGGTCCCTTCCACCAGGTGGCTGATGAGATATGTTGGCATGACTGCCATATTGCATCTCCATCCCAAAGTCCTTGCTTGGAAGTGTACTTCGCCAGACTGCCAAGAACCTTGCCCTCATCCAGGCCAAGGTGGCGAGACACGGTAGTGATGTCACCATAGGCCTTGTTGATCTCTGCATCAGACAGGATGCTCTTGCCAGCATATTTGGGGTCCAACATGTACGCTGTGGCGTGTATGGTCTTGAGGCAGAAGTCTAAACGCTTTTTGATGTATTTCAGAACTGCAGTTTCCTCTGCTTGGAGCAACAGTGAAGTGGGCAGGGCAGTATGGATTTCTTCTCTTACATCTGCAAGCAGAGTCTGAACATCAGACAGGATGGCATTGTCTCCCTCAATCCATGCAATGGCTACTGCTATAGGTTTCAGGAGTTTCAGGCTGCTTACCACTCTCTCCCTCCAGGAGACTGTCAAACATGATGACAACACCACCCCAACGGGTGTTGCTGGGCAGTGCCATGATGTCCTTGAGGATCAGATTCAATGCATGATCAGCACAGCCTATGGGTGTGATGTGAGGGTAGGACTCCTCCACTTTAGACCAAGCAGGCTTCATGTTCACAGCATTGTCTGTCACCAGTGCAAATACCTTCTGTGGTCCAAGGTCATTGATGACTGCCTTCAGCTCATCTGCAATGCAGAGACCGATGTGTCTGTTGTCCCTTGTGTCTGTGCTCTTGTAGAATACTGGTTGAGGGGTGGAGATGATGTAGTTAATTATTCCTTGGCCACGAACATTCGACCACCCATCAGAGATGATTGCAATACAGTCTGCTTTCTCTTTGATTTGCTTGACCTTCACTTGAACTCTGTTGAACTCTGTATCCAGCAAATTAGTAGATAAAGCATGTCTGGTTGGAGGGGTGTATGCTGGGCGAAGAACATTCAGAAATCTCTTCCAATACACATTGCCTGTGAGCATCAGAGGTGAACCAGTTGCATACACAGCTCGAGCAAGACAGCTCAGCATTTCTCTGACTACGTTCCTCCATTGAGTCAAAAAAACTTATTCTGACTTGATTCCAGGAGGACCATGAGCTGTTGCTATCGATAAGGTGTCTGATTCATCATGTTCACCTCAAATAGAAGTAGAGGGACTTTTGTCAGAGGTTGCTTGTTGTGAGCGCTGAGGGAACTTTATGCACTTGGCCAGATGATTCTGCATTTTTGTTACATTCTTCACGTATGATTTTGCACAGTATTTGCAAATGTACACCGCTTTTCCTTCTACATTAGCTGCAGTGAAATGTCTCCACACATCAGATAGTGCCTGTGGCATTTTCCTTTAAAGATTAGACAAAAATGAGTAAAAAAACAACAAATACAATTCTATGTATAGACAAATAGTTAATCAGTTAGATTAAACAACTCTTTTGTAAGATACATTTTTTTAAATGAAACATGTATGGAAACAGGTGAATTAACACTCCTCAGTTAGCAGGCTCAAGCAAGATAAAACCTGCATGGTAGCAGAAGTTGTTAACAAGTTAGAAATAATTTAAACACACTTTGCTGTAGGCTACTATTTACTAGTTAACAAAACATCATGTATATCATATACAAAATATTCATCCCACCCAGTATTGTAATCAAAACTTACCAGAAAGCATGTAGTCCTTGGCTCAGACAGTGTAGTAGTGTGGGCTCAATAACATCTCATTAGTGTGCAAGATCTTGAGAATCAGCTGTACATGTGATGGAAGAATGCACTGTGCATGCAGAGGGTTGCAATTCCATTGAATTGGGGATAGTTTAACCAAAATATGCCACAAGACCAAGAATTGCCTTATGTGTATCCCACAAAAAAGGTTCACTGTTATAAGCTAACGTTTTTGATGAATTTAAGCAAAATCCCCAAATTCCAGACTTAACTTCCCATGGAAAATTTCCTGAAATTTACCGGAAGGTTTCCGACCCTTTGCAACCGTAGTCCAGGTTATGTGTGTGTGTGTATAATGTGTGTATTGTGTCCCCCAGGCAGTCTATTTGAGCGTCTCCAGGTTGTGTGTAACAATCAGCAGGACCTGCAGGACTGGGTAGACCACCTGAGCCGTCAGACCAAACACACCTCCACCCCTAGCCACAAACCCCTCACTGTCCCCTGCCACACGGTCAGTAACACACATATGCAGTGTACATAAGCGCGCGCACACACACACACACACACACACACACACACACACACACACACACACACACACGCTCACGCTCACGCATGCACACACATATGGACAAACAAAGCTATGTGGGAAATACAGGTAATCAAATGGCTACCCGGACTATATGCATTGTGTCCCCCTCTATCTATGCATAGTTACTTTAATTATACCTACATGTACATATTACCTCAATTAGCCCGACTAACCTGTGCTCCCGCACAGTGACTCTGTACCGGTACTTCCTGTATATAGACTTGCTACTGTTATTTTTACTCTTATTTTATTGCTTTTATTTCTTTACTTATCTATTTTTTACTTAACACCTATTTTTTTTTAAACTGCATTGTTGGTTAAGGGCTTGTAAGTAAGCATTTCACTGTAAGGTCTATTAAAATTTGATATTTGACTGTATATAAATGTAACAATTTCAACTGTCTCTCCCTTCCCCTCTCTCCCCCTCACCTCTCACTTGCTGTTCCCTACTCCTTCCCTCTCTCCCCCCTCCATCCCTCCTCTCTCTCCTTCTCCTCCCTCTCTGTCCCCCTCTCTCTCTCTCCCTCCCTCCCTCCATCAGTTGCCCTCCCACCCTCTGACTCCGTCCCGTCATGCGGAGGGCCGTGCGATGACGGTGGCCCCTGCCTACCACACCCTGCCCCACCCCTCCTCCCACGGGGCCCCACACAGCACCATGATGTGGGGTCCCCTGGAGCCCCCCAACACCCCCAAGCCCTGGAGCCTCAGCTGCCTGCGCCCCGCACCCCCTCTCAGGCCCTCTGCAGCACTCTCCTACAAGGAGGTGAGGAAGAGTGTGTGTGGAAGGGCAGGGAGGATGTGTGTGTGTGATGGCATTGATAGAAATTGTGTTTTGTGTATGGTGAGGTTGGGTGTCATTGCTTATTTGTGCCATTCATTCCTGTCCCTCACTCCCTGTTACCTTTCCCCCCCCCCCCTTCTCTCTCTCTCTCTCTCTCTTTCTGTCTCTCTCTCTTTTTCTCTCTCTCTTTCTGTCTTTTTGCTCTCTGTCTCCAGGACCTCAGTAAAAGTCCTAAGAGTGTGAAGAAACTTCTTCCTAAACGTAAACCCGAGAGAAAACAGTCAGACGAAGAGTTTGCCCTGAGGAAGAGTAAGTTTACTCTGTTTGTGTACGTGTGTGTGTGTGTGTGTACGTGTGTACGTGTGTGTGTGTGTTCTAACCCACTGCGGTCCTCTCGTCCCCAGGTACAGCTGCTCTAGAGGAAGATGCTCAGATCCTAAAGGTGATAGAAGCTTACTGTACCAGCGCCAAGACCAGACAGACCCTCAACTCCAGTAAGAACACGCTCACACACTCATCGTTGCTGTCAGGTCGTGTTGTCTCTTGTCATTCTTGGATCACAGTAGTCCAATGCTATCCTTAACCCTGCCGTTGGTACTTACTTCTCTTTCTCTTTCTCTCTCTTTTCTGTCTGTCTCTCGCTTCACTCCTCACCGCTCCTTCAATCTTCCGTTGACGTCCCCCGTTTTCTTTTTCTTTCAACATTTGTTTGTCGGGTTTGTCCGTTCCCCTCACTATCATTATTACGTCTTTATTCTTATGATTTCGCCATTGTTCATCCCTCTCCATCCACTCCTCATTGCTTATGGTTTGCCCTCGTCATCAACATTGCGCCACCCCCCGTCAGCCTGGCAGGGCACTGACCTGATGCACAACCACGTGCTGGGGGACTTGGACCGGTCCTGTGTGGACTCTCCAGGCCGCCGTAGCAGCGTGTCACGGCCTGACGTGACTGGCTCAGACCTGTCGGAAGACTCTGACTACGACTCTGTGTGGACGGCTCACAGTTACAGGATGGGCTCAGTGTCGCGTAAGAGCTGCATCTCTCACCAGAACTAAACCCCCAAAACTACCGTGGTCGTACCGTACCATACCGTACCGACAGTACAGCGCGCTTACCTCTTAACCTGTGGTCTACAACAAAACAACATTATTTTTAAGGGTTTTATTTTATTTATTTTAATTGTTTAATTGTATTGTCTTTTTTGTTTTTATTTATATTTTTTTTATTTGTGTTTGTTCCTTTTTTGGATTGTCCTCTCTTTGTATGAAAATCTCCCTGTTGCCTTGACAACTCTCCCCTGTTGCCTTGACAACTCTCCCCTGTTTTTTGTGCCTCCTCTCTTTCCGTAGTTATCAGGTAGCTTGTTTGGGTAGTGTCTGTTCATTTTTCCTTGAATGTACCCCCTCCCTATGTTAAGCCCTGACGTGTTGGGAACCCTGTGAAGGGGGGTGCGGGGTTATGACAGAGAGAGTTTGTGGAGGTTGTTGGGGGGGTGCAGGTAGGGAGGGGGGGGGGGGGGGTGCAGGTAGGGAGTGGTGGGGACTCTCTGTGTCTGATATTCAGATATGATTCAGGAAGGAGTGTATTCTATTGACCATATTCTCTATCTTGGCTCCTGTTCCCACATACATAACAGTAGCATGCAAATGTCATGGTGACCTTTGACATTTCCTTATGACATCCAATTAATTCATTCTATCTTTTTGGTATTACTATGACTGTCTTATGGCTCTTAACCACTGTTTCAGTACCCCCTGCTGTATTTTACACACAGGACACAGCATGCCAAGCAAATACAGCATCATCAGTGGTATTTCTAGTACAGTATATAGGTATTAATAGGATATTATATAGAATATGAGATTCCTGTTCCACTATTTCTAAACAGCATGTATGGTTCATTCCCAGGGTGACTATTTACACTCTTAGCATCAGATTTTACCCCATTCCGAGATGCACTACAATATTCCTTCAACAGCTAAAAATATATATATTCTTAAAAGCCAGAGAGTTGTCTTTAGCATGCATACTGGACCTCACTAAGACCGATGTTCAAAATTGGGTATTTAGTATTTAGAGTTTGTATCAGCAAATCTACTGCCTACAAGCCAACATAGAAGTCAGTTTATTAAAAAAAACAATTAATTAGTCAAGGTAATCACTGCTCATACTACTCAAAGGACGATGAAATTATTGTTCTATGGTTTCAATTAAACAGTCAAGCCTCTGTATTCTAGGACACAAATCTGTGTTTAAAATTCTAGGCCCAAAGCAGAGGCTCACGGTCTTCAATGCCAGTGTCATCAAACCTGGCAGGTCCAGTCTCTATATCCCAAGTAGGAAACCTTTGTTTCAAACAACACCAATATCCTTCACCACATTTCCCGCCTTGCTCTTCCATGCGCTAATAAGAACTATTTTTGTGAGAAACTATTTCCTACTATCACATTACAAATCCCTATTTTAGTGTCCACTTCAAATCTGTCCTCTCTCCCCATTGTTATTGTAACAATATATGGAATGTACTGGTTTATGTTATTTATATATTTATAACAATTATTTGTTTATTGTCCTTAAATTATTTTGTATAACGTATGTGATTTTTATAATTTGTATTATTATTTTATTTAATTTCACTGTGTATGTAAATGTTTACAACTGATTTAGTCGATCTTTCTCTCTCTCTCTACATTTGATGAAATGGTATCACTAAAGTTTAGTTTACACTGGATATTGAGCATAGGTTGTTGGGATCCATTTTTGCACAATCTCTATGGCAGAGCATTGAAATGTGTTCAGTATGAACAGTTCTGTTACTGTACCCCCTCTTACTTGCCTACCACCCCCAGTGTGTGTGTATGCCATCATACTGTATGAGGTAGCCTAGTTATTATGCTTGCCATAGATATGAAGTGTGCCTGTACAGTACAGCTTATCCATAGTGTAAATCTACCATTACAGTGTTCAGATAGTGTCAACAGAAAGATAAACCTAGTCTTGCAGAAGCAGTCATGTGCGATACTTATTCATCAAGACAGATGGACATGAACTAAAAATAATGGACAAGAGTCCTTTTTGTACATAGTGGATGCAAATGGAATAAAATAAGAAGCCAAACAGTGGTTATATGAGTATGACCTAAGAATATGACTGTCCTCATGTTTTGTGACTGTGGTGTATTCTGGGATTGAAAAAAACTACAGAAAAACAAAAACAGAGAAGGCAGTGTGAAGTGACTGAGATGTCCAACTGTGTCCTCTGTGTGCTCCAATGCTGTATATGACTTGTCCCACACCTGTGATCAAAATGTCTTACCTATTGACCTACCTACAAACAGCACCTACAGAGTATTTGTTATATATATACAGATTGACGTATATGACAAGAGTTCCCAAACGCTGTATCATTAAGTTTTGAATAAATCTGTCATTTGTTAGCTGTTGGTATTTTGTGTGTTTTGTCAGAAGCACACCTTATTTCACTGTGTTGGGTGTCACTGTCGACAAGGCTCCAGGCTGAACAATTGGAACAGGAAATGTGAAAACAAAACGGTGTCTTTTCTCTCATGAATATATTCTGTGTCCTTGTTGTTTTGGGTCTGCAGTGGTGTGGTGATGTAAAACCAATGAGGGGTGAACGGATCAGGATGATCTGCATGTAGTGTGCCTCTCTCTTTTCTTCCTTCTGTTCTTCCTCTCCAACATGGCTCCTCTGTCATTGTGTCTCGTGGTTCTGTGCCTCCCTAACTAACTCACAGCCTCTCCACAATGTCCTGTGTTTGTGTCCTGTTGTGACCATTTTGCATTCCGTTACCATGTAGCCAATCACAAATCAGCACCAATCAGGAACTCATTCACTTATGTACGCTAAACTGCTGTGGGTAGAAGTTGCCCTTGGCTTAGGCACAGATCTAGGATCAGGTTACCATTAGGGGTTTGAAGTCCAAACTGACCTTGCATCAGCGTATCTAGCGTGTTGTGTTGTGTTTGGAACAGGGGTGATGCGGAGGGACACAGGGCTGCAGGTAATCATCCCTGGAGAGGAGAAGATCATCGTGGAGGAGACCACGAGCAACGGACAGACTGTGGTCGGAGAGAAGTAAGACCTCCACCGTCCATCCTCTTTCTCTTCTCCCTCCTTTTCTCCCTCCTCCTCCTACTCCACACTTCCTCTCCCCCCGTCTTCATTTTGGTCAGGGATGAGTATTGGTAACCCCTGACTGTTTCTGTCATCATGTGATGAGTATTGGTAACCCCTGACTGTTTCTGTCATCATGTGATGAGTATTGGTAACCCCTGACTGTTTCTGTCATCATGTGATGAGTATTGGTAACCCCTGACTGTTTCTGTCATCATGTGATGAGTATTGGTAACCCCTGACTGTTTCTGTCATCATGTGATGAGTATTGGTAACCCCTGACTGTTTCTGTCATCATGGGATGAGTATTGGTAACCCCTGACTGTTTCTGTCATCATGTGATGAGTATTGGTAACCCCTGACTGTTTCTGTCATCATGTGATGAGTATTGATAACCCCTGACTGTTTCTGTCATCATGTGATGAGTATTGGTAACACCTGACTGTTTTTGTCATCATGTGATGAGTATTGATAACCCCTGACTGTTTCTGTCATCATGTGATGAGTATTGGTAACCCCTGACTGTTTCTGTCATCATGTGATGAGTATTGGTAACCCCTGACTGTTTCTGTCATCATGTGATGAGTATTGATAACCCCTGACTGTTTCTGTCATCATGTGATGCGTATTGATAACCCCTGACTGTTTCTGTCATCATGTGATGCGTATTGATAACCCCTGACTGTTTCTGTCATCATGTGATGAGTATTGATAACCCCTGACTGTTTCTGTCATCATGTGATGAGTATTGATAACCCCTGACTGTTTCTGTCATCATGTGATGAGTATTGATAACCCCTGACTGTTTCTGTCATCATGTGATGAGTATTGATAACCCCTGACTGTTTCTGTTATCATGTGATGAGTATTGATAACCCCTGACTGTTTCTGTCATCATGTGATGAGTATTGATAACCCCTGACTGTTTCTGTTATCATGTGATGAGTATTGATAACCCCTGACTGTTTCTGTCATCATGTGATGAGTATTGGTAACACCTGACTGTTGGGATGGTGTTCTCATAAGAATGCTTCTGTTTCTGAATGATTAAGTACTAGTTAGTTTGACTAGTGCAGTACTGTGTGCATACATACTGTATATAGTCAAGTATTTGCCTCTAGGATGGTATTAACCGTGTGTGTTGTGTTGAAGGAGCCTGGAGGATGTAGTGTACGCCCTGAGGGATGAGGTACAGGAGCTCCAACAGGTGAATGTCCACTCTTTTAACAGGCTTATTACAGGTCTATGACAGCTCATGACCGCTCATGACACCTGACATTACACTGTTATGACGGATGAAGTAGTAAAACTACAACCGAATGCTTGTGGCATATATACGCTGACCTTTGACCCCTCAACAGGACAATAAGAAGATGAGGAGGTCATTGGAGGAGGAGCAGAGGGCACGGAAAGATCTGGAGAAAGTGGTCAGGAGGGTGTTAAAGAGTATGAACGACCCCACCTGGGACGAGACTAACTTATGAGGTGTGTGTGTGTGTGTGTGTGCATATGAGATGGTGTGAGAGTGAAGTGTGTGTGAGTGTGTGTGTGTGATTGCGTGCGGATATGTGGTTGTGTGTGTGTGTGTAGAACTAGGGCCCTGAGTTTTTCCCGGTCAGGTCACATGGCTAGGAAAAACTTGTGGCTCTACCTATAACAATGAGGAACGCCTGTGGATCCATCCCTAAACCAACATGGACCTGGAGTCTTCCCTCTCTCGCTCCCGCCGTCTCTGTTTACAAATGATACTCAGCAAAGCATTACAGCTCTAATGGTACTGTACAAAAACAACTCCTCATTCACCTCTTCTCTACTGTTATTTAATTACAATGAAATCTATCAATTTTGATGTCTTATATTTCCATTGTCTTGTGGGCTTCCGTGTAAGGCCTGGACCTGTGGCGGCCTGCCTTGTAGTTGGGCCTTGTGTTGTCCTTGACCTGTGGGTCAGAAGGGATTTGTACAGAAATGGATTGGCTGGTATTGGTACTGGCTGGTATTGATATTGGTATCGGTACTGACTGGTATTGATATTGGTATTGGTACTGACTGGTATTGTTACTGACTAGTATTGATATTGGTATTGGTATTGACTGGTATTGATATTGGTATTGGTACTGACTGGTATTGGTACTGACTGATAATGATATTGCTATTGGTACTGATTGATATTGACATTGGTACTGACTGGTATTGGTACTGACTGGTATTGATATTGGTATTGGTACTGATTGGTATTGGTACTGACTGGTATTGATATTGGTATCGGTACTGACTTGTATTGATATTGGTATTGGTACTGACTGGTATTGGTACTGACTAGTACTGATATTGGTATCGGTACTGACTGGTATTGGTACTGACTGGTATTGGTACTGGCTGGTATTGATGTTGGTATTAGTACTGACTTGTATTGGTTCTGACTGTAAATATGAACATTGTTGAGGTATGAAATAAAATGTGTTTTTAGCGACTCCAACCCTCGTCCTTGCACTACAGGAAGACTGGAAAGGCTGATGATGCTGATGATGATGATGAATAGGATTTACGTAGCAGTTTTCCAGGTGCTCAAAGTGCTTTACATTTACACCTCATCTACCACCAATGTGCAACAACACCTAGGTGATGCCACACTAGCCGCCTTGCAGCAGAAAGCTCACCACACATCCGCTACTATCTGTCTGTGTACTGTACCTTATCTCTAACTGGTATCAGTGTCTCATAGCCTTTCTGTCACACAGCTTATCAGCAGGTGATGAACTAGGGTGATGCTACAGGACCACACTCTGGGATCTAGTCAAAAGTACTACACTAAAATGAATAGGGTGCCATTTGAGACTTTGAGAACTTCTCTGATAAACACAAGATAACATGTCTGAGGACAGGCTGGTTGCTAGGGGCCTCTAGGAGATCTGATCATGTTGTGTAGGGTAGGCTGTAGTCTGCCTGGTTCAAAAGTAAGAATGATGTTTTACGGTGGAGGTCAGGACATGACGTTCTGCAGGTATTTATGAGGCAACGTGATATGATGATGGTCCAAAGGAAGGTTGGTTCTCTCACACATACTGCCAACAATTTATGCGGTGGAGTGATGATGAAGATATTTTCTCCTTTCTCTCTCACTCTTTTGGCAAGTAAGGTGTGTGTGTGTGTGTGTGTGTGTGTGTGTGTGTGTGTGTGTGTGTGTGTGTGTGTGTGTGTGTGTGTGTGTGTGATTAGATCCTACCTTATCGAAGTGACAAGCCTATCAAAGCCCTTTGTGTGGTCTGACTCTTCTGCTTTGGTTTCTAAAGGAAAAGCTCTAATTCTGCTGGTGTCGCCTCAAAGGCTCAAATGTCATCCTTTATCAACGTACCGCCATCACCTTGTTCCCTGATTGGTACTCTTTGTCTTCTGTTTAAATATTCCTGCATAAATACAAAGGGACATAAAATCCTCTAACACCCAGATCTAACACTCAGATTGATGCTATCCAGGACATAAAACCCTGATGTATCCTCTAACACCCAGATCTAACACTCAGATTGATGCTATCCAGGACATAAAACCCTGATGTATCCTCTAACACCCAGATCTAACACTCAGATTGATGCTATCCAGGACACACAGGTTCACTTTCTAATCTACACTGAACAAAAATATAAACTCAACAATTTCATAGATTTACCGAGTTACAGTTCATATAAGGAAATCAGTCAATTGAAATTAATTAGCCACTAATCTATGGATTTCACATGAATGGGAATACAGATATGTATCTGTTGGTGACAGATATCTTTTTAAAAAAACAGGTAGCGGCGTGGATCAGAAAACCAGACAGTATCTGGTGTGACCACAATTTGTCTACGGCGGCACAACACATCTCCTTCCCATAGAGTTGATCTGGCTGTTGATTGTGTCCTGTGGAATGTTGTCCCACTCCTCTTCAATGTCTGTGCGAAGTTGCTGGATATTGGCGGGAACTGGAACACGCTATTGTACACGTCGATCTATAGCATCCCAAACATGCTCAATAATGGGTGACATGTCTGGTGAGTATGCAGGCCATGGAAGAACTGGGACATCTTCAGCTTCCAGGAATTGTGTACAGATCCTTGCGACATGGGGCCAGCATTATTATGCTGAAACATGAGGTGATGGCGGTGGATGAATGGCATGACAATGGGCCTCAGGATCTCGTCACGGTATCTCTGTGCATTCAAATTGTCGTCAATAAAATGTAGTTGTGTTCGTTGTCCATAGCTTATGCCTGCCCATACCATAACCCCACCGCCACCATGGGGTACTCTGTTCACAACGTTGACATCAGCAAACCGATCTCCCACACGTCTCCATACACAATGTCTGTCATCTGCCCGGTACAGTTAACCGGGATTCATCTGTGAAGAGAACAGGTGGCGGACGTCGGTTATGATGCCGAACTGCAGTCAGGTCAAGACCCTGGTGTGGATGACGAGCACGCAGATGAGCTTCCCTGAGATGGTTTCTGACAGTTTGTGCAGAGATTCTTTGGTTGTGCAAACCCATACTTTCATCAGCTGTCCTGGTGGCTGGTCTCAGACAATCCCGCAAGTGAAGAAGCCGGAAGTGGAGGTCCTGGGCTGGCATTGTTCACATGGTCTGCGTTTGTGAGGCCGGTTGGACGTACTGCCAAATTCTCAAAAACGACATTGGAGGCAGTTTATGGTAGGGAAATGAACATGAAATTATCTGGCAACAGCTCTGGTAGACATTCCTGCAGTCAACATGCCAATTGCACGCTCCGTCAAAACTTGAGACATCTGTGGCATTGTGTTGTGTGACAAAACTGCACATTTTAAAGCAGCCTTTTATTGTCCCCTGCACAAGGTGCACCTTTGTAATGTTGATGTAATTTAATCAGCTTCTTGATATGCCACACCTGTTAGGTGGTTTAATTATATTCACAAAAGAGAAATGCTCACTAACAGAGATGTGAACAAATTTGTGCACAGAATTTGAATTTGAGAGAAATAAGCTTTTTGTTTGTATGAAACATTTCATGGATCTTTTATTTCTGGATCTTTTATTTTTATTTCTCCACCTTTCTTTCTTTCTTTCTTTCTTTCTTTCTTTCTTTCTTTCTTTCTTTCTTTCTTTCTTTCTTTCTTTCTTTCTTTCTTTCTTTCTTTCTTTCTTTCTTTCTTTCTTTCTTTCTTTCTTTCTTTCTTTCTTCCTTTCTTTCTTTCTTTCTTTCTTTCTTTCTTTCTTTCTTTCTTTCTCTCTGTCTCCCTCCGTTTGCTTAGAGAGAAAGTGACAGCTTGTCACTGACAGCTCCACAATGTGCCCTTGACTATTGTAGAGTTCTGTAAAAGCATCAAGGTCTCTCTCTCTCTCTTTTTTTTTCTCTCTCTCTCTCTCTCTCTCTCTCTCTCTCTCTCTCTCTCTCTCTCTCTCTCTCTCTCTCTCTCTCTCTCTCTCTCTCTCTCTCTCTCTCTCTCTCTCTCTCTCTCTCTCTCGCCTTCATTCTTTTTCTCTCTGTTTTCAAAGCTGTAAATCAATCAGCTGTGGGAGCACACACACTTTCCTCTCCTCTCTGTCTATTCAACGACCAGTGATCATTTAGAGTTGACATGTATTGTGAAGAACTGAGCTGCTCTTTCTTTTTCTCTCCGCCCTTCTCTCCCTCTCTCTTTCAACTGTCTGTCATTAATTTCCAGTCCAATATACACACACCAAAAAGAGAGAAAGAGAAGAAACCGAAGGATAAATTGATGGATGGAAGGATAAGCGAAGACACCTTCCCTTTAAAGGTTTGTTATTGTACAGGAGACTGTCTTCTTTTCCAGTCATTTCTACTCTGTGTGTTTTAGTCTGAAAGCCCATCCACGTGCTCCCTTTGTCAAGGAAAGCAATAAGGCCCCATTGAATGGCTCTGAATGGGGCCTGCCATCCTTAGAGGCCGCGGCCAGTCCACGTCTATTCTTTACCCAGCTATCTAATTGGAGCTGAAATGAAATGGAGGTTTCTTTATGAAAATAGCCTTTGTTTGGCCTGCAGCGCTGGTAATTCATAAACAATAAGCTGGGAGGCCATTGTGGGGATAATAATACATGCAGTCTGCTGGAGATGCAGAGAAGGAAGCAGAACACTGGTGGAGAGTTATGAAATATGGGGAAAGGAGTGACAGACGAAGATGGGGACAGAGAGAGGGATGGGCAGAGAGGGACAGCAAAGGCAGTGAGTGAGTGCCTCTGGGCAACCGCAGACATTGGCTCAGTCAGGAGTTGAGAGGAGAGAGGACTGAAAGATCATAGGGGAATGCAATAGGACAATGGTGCGGTACTAGATGATACAGATTGAAGAGCAGAGGGTGGAGGAGTCGAGGCATAACTGAAGGACAGACTTTACTCAGAAAGCTCAATGGAGTACAGATTTGTGAGCTGGTGGCTGGTCAGTACTTAGTGGTAGTTACATTCTCTCTCTGCCACCCCTCTCTCCACTATCTCTCGCTCTCTCTCTCTCTACTATCTCTCTCTCGCTCTCTCTCTCTCTTTGCCATTTCTCTCTCTCCAGCTCAACTTTAGGGCAGAGTGAGCTCTGTTGCTGAGTGTAGTCTGTCAGAGAAACTGAGAGGGCAAAAGGGAGAGGCAGGAGAGCTGATGATGTGCTTTATAACTGGACCTGTTTCTCCTTGCTTTGGAATGTGACTCACTCAATTCAAGAAGCTTCAGTGACTCACTCGCTGATGGGATACTTCTCTCACTAAGAATATCAGGTGCAATTCGATCTGACAAAGACTCTTTGATTAAATGGGAGTGGAGCAATGGGAGTGGAGCATCCACATTCTGCAGGTATGTCTTCTTTTCCCATGGTATTTAGTGTTCCCTGCACCTGTGGATGTGCTTTCAGTTGGTTCAGTTTATTAGATCTGCGTACGTTAGTTCCGGAGAGAATTTTCACTCTACCTTTTCCCTCTGGATGCAGAGAGGAGATGCGTTTTTGAAAGTGTTATGCAGCTGAAAGAAATAGAGACCCCAGTGTCTTTACTTTTCATTACTGGTGGAGAGGAGAAGAGAACAACATATTGCGGTCCAGAATAAAGAGTCTCTAAGGGTTCTACATGTGAGTGACGTGTGACATCTGAGTATGTCTTTAAACAGCCAGTGCGTGCGTGTGCGTGTTGAAGTTAGATCAAACTTTCTCTTTTCTACGTTTGTAGTCACCCTAATGGTTATGATTAGGACTTGAGGAGGGTACGCTGATCCTGGATTTGTATCTGAAGCCGTACATGTAGTAATATTGATATCTTGGCTCTAGATGGCAGTGTTGGTCAATAAATGAAATCCATAGGATTCAATATTAAACTTTCTAGGAGTGTAAAATTTCAATTTTATAAATTCAACCACTAGGTGGCAATCAAACCACACAAACATCCTGTTGGTGACTCCTCGCTACATAGCGTGTGTTTATTTGGACGCAGCTGACTGCTTAGTAGCAATCAGTAGGAATGGTTGGCAGGCTTGAAATGTGTGGGTGTTTGTGCCTGGAAGCATGTGTGCATGACAGCGGTCAGCAGAAGTGGTTGGCACAGGGAGGCTGGTAATCAGGCACTGGGCAAACGGGGTGGCAGCACTCCGAGACGTTTGAGGGAGATTATCCCAAAATTATCCCTAGAATTATCCCCAGAATTACTCCAATCCAGCCGGAGAGAGAGGCCTTGTCCGCGGATGGGGATGGAGGGAGGGAGGAGGGGGGAGTTGGATGGAGGGGTGTGTGTGTGTGTGTAATGAGTCTGGCAGTGTTGGTACATTGGAGTAATGAACCATGTTAATCCAAATCAAACAGCCATTAGCAGCAGATTTGACTAACACTGGAGATACTGTTAGACTCTCATAAACGGACAGAGTACGCAAGCTACCTGTGTGTGTGGTTGTGTTTGGTTGTGCAGGTTTGTGTGTGTTGAATATAATATGTGACCTGTTTACTGAACACTTATCACAGAGTTGTTATATTGTACTTATCCCTCCAACACACACACACACACACACACACACCACAGGAGGCTGCTGAGGAGAGGACGGCTCATAATAATGTCTGGAACGGCGCTAATGGAATGGCATCCAACACATGGAAACCATGTGTTTGGTGCATTTGAGACCATTCCACCTATTACTACAAGCCCGTCCTCCCCAATTAAGGTGTCACCAACCTCCTGTGACACACAAACACACACACACACACACATACACCCTGCGTGAGAATACTAAATGTATTCTCTATTCATGCCATAAACGGCCCTCCAACAGTGTAAGCTGTAGTTCCTGGGTTATGGTGTGTGTGTGTGTGTTCATCTCTTCTGTGTGTGGTTGAGTGCATGCTGTCCATGTGAACCCCAGTGTGGGATAATTTGGGCACTTGTTCCCATATGGTTCTATCACCCCCACCCTCTTCCACACACACCCCAGTGGAGGGGAAGAAAGACAAACCTGTGAGAACTGGATAACAATTAGAGACAGAAAAATGTTGTCTGGAGAGAGTGGGGTAGTGATGGATGGAGACAGAGGGAGGGAGAGAGGGGGCGTGATGCAGGGAGGGCACAGAGGGTTAAGTGGACCTTTCTGGGTGCTGTGACTTCCTGCAGGTCCTTCCTCTTCCTTGGCCTGCTCTTCGTAAGGGGAGTAAGGTTGGGAGGGAGGGATGGCTGGAGAGAGGGTTGTAGGGAAGGAGAGGCTAAACTGCCTGGGTCAAAGTGAGAGAGGGGACAAGGGGAAGAGGATAGCTCACCTAAAACCCCTGACTTACTGAACACAACTGAGGCAAGACACCACACACACACACACACACACACACACACAGATACACACACACTGCGGCAGGGTTATGGCAACGTCCCAGCGGGCTATGAACTTCCCTGAAGCCGTTGCCATGGCGATGCCGTGAGTCACTGACCCCCAGCACCTCGTTTCCCGCCGCTGGCTCATTGAAAGACTTGATTGACAGGTGTCCAAATGTCAGCCGACCTATCCAGATATAGACACACAGACAGACCGGGGTCCGGACAATATATTCTACACATACACTCACTAGGTGTGTGTGTGTGTGTATGTGTGTGTGTGTGTGTGTGTGTGTGTGTGTGTGTGTGTTCCTACCTTATTGTGAACCATCTTGCTGCATGAAAGTCAGTGAGGCCGTGAAGTTAAATTACAGTAGAATAATGATAGTAATTGAACATAGTGGAGACCCCTGCACCGACACACACAGGAACATTCCATTTTGTATGGATTAGCCTAATAGAGTAGGGAAGGGCAGCAGAATCTAATCAGAATGTAATTTAACCCTACAGTCCAATTCCAACTAGAATTGACCCAGTACCTTATTGTACCTGCATGGACAGTATTCATCTAGCGAGGTATTAGCAGTGTATTCATCTAGCGAGGTATTGGCAGTGTATTCATCTAGCGAGGTATTGGAAGTGTATTCATCTAGCGAGGTATTGGCAGTGTATTCATCTAGCGAGGTATTGGCAGTGTATTCATCTAGCGAGGTATTGGCAGTGTATTCATCTAGCGAGGTATTGGCAGTGTATTCATCTAGCGAGGTATTGGCAGTGTATTCATCTAGCGAGGTATTGGAAGTGTATTCATCTAGCGAGGTATTGGCAGTGTATTCATCTAGCGAGGTATTGGCAGTGTATTCATCTAGCGAGGTATTGGCAGTGTATTCATCTAGCGAGGTATTGGCAGTGTATTCATCTAGCGAGGTATTGGAAGTGTATTCATCTAGCGAGGTATTGGCAGTGTATTCATCTAGCGAGGTATTGGCAGTGTATTCATCTAGCGAGGTATTGGCAGTGTATTCATCTAGCGAGGTATTGGCAGTGTATTCATCTAGCGAGGTATTGGCAGTGTATTCATCTAGCGAGGTATTGGCAGTGTATTCATCTAGCGAGGTATTGGCAGTGTATTCATCTAGCGAGGTATTGGCAGTGTATTCATCTAGCGAGGTATTGGCAGTGTATTCATCTAGCGAGGTATTGGCAGTGTATTCATCTAGCGAGGTATTGGCAGTGTATTCATCTAGCGAGGTATTGGCAGTGTATTCATCTAGCGAGGTATTGGCAGTGTATTCATCTAGCGAGGTATTGGCAGTGTATTCATCTAGCGAGGTATTGGCAGTGTATTCATCTAGCGAGGTATTGGCAGTGTATTCATCTAGCGAGGTATTGGCAGTGTATTCATCTAGCGAGGTATTGGCAGTGTATTCATCTAGCGAGGTATTGGCAGTGTATTCATCTAGCGAGGTATTGGCAGTGTATTCATCTAGCGAGGTATTGGCAGTGTATTCATCTAGCGAGGTATTGGCAGTGTATTCATCTAGCGAGGTATTGGCAGTGTATTCATCTAGCGAGGTATTGGCAGTGGCACAAAAGACCGGCCTTTTTGTTTGTGCTCCTTTGTGTCGTCCCCCCCCCCCCCCCTCTTTTCTCTTTTCCCATCCTCACCCTTCTCTCTCTTTTCTCTATTAGTGCCAAACCCCTTCACGTCCTTTTGACAGGACACACATAGAGGTGTGTGTGTTATCGGGGGTGACGTGAGTGAGATCTGCTGAGTTAGTGATCCAGGACGATAATATTGTTAGCCTTTGTGTGTGTGTGTGTGTGTGTGTGTGTGTGTGTGTGTGTGTGTGTGTGTGTGTGTGTGTGTGTGTGTGTGTGTGTGTGTGTGTGTGTGTTTTACTAAAGCGCTAACTCCTCTTTTTTTCTCCGACATTTTGTATGTCGATTTTTTGTAGATCAAATTATTCACAATAAATATGACATTGAAATGTACTGTACATAAATGGTTCCTCTTGAACACCCACTCCTTGCCACCCTTACGGCCAGCTAACACCAGCCATTCAGAAAAACAGACCCTGCAATTTGTGTTGACATTTGAATGATAGTCAGGTTGTGTTTGTCAGGGGTGTTTGTACACTCAGTAGATGTAGTAAATATGTGTTAAGAGTGGCTGGGGAGACAGTGGGTGAGGATCTCATTCTCTGCCTCTCAATTAAATTCAGAGGGCTTTAGTGGCATTGGAAACATGTTTACATTGCCAAAGCAAGTGAAATAGATAATAATATTTTTTTTTAAATGCCATATTATGGCTGTGTTCAGTGTTGTAACAATGTGTAAATGATTGTTGTAGGAAAGGGAAAATAAATAGACAGATAAATATGCAGTAGTTTGTATTTACAATGGTGTTTGTTCTTCACTGGTTGCCCTTTTCTTGTGGCAACAGGTCACAAATGTTGCTGCTGTGATGGCACATTGTGGTACTTCACCTAATAGATATAGAGGTTTATCAAATTCTTTGTGGGTCTGTATAATCTGAAATATGTGTCATAAATTTGGCAGGAGGTTAGAAAGTTCAGCTCAGTTTCCACCTCCTTTTGTGGGCATTGTGCACATAGCCTGTCTTCTCCTGAGAGCCAGGTCTGCCTACAGCAGCCTCTCTCAATAGCAAGGCTATACTCACTGAGTCTGTACATAGTCAAAGTGTTCCTTCATTTAGGGTCAGTCATAGTGGTCAGGTATTCTGCCACTGCGTACTCTCTGTTTAGGGCCAAATAGCATTACATTTTTTGGTTAGTTCTTTCCAATGTGTGAATGTGTCATTGATTAGGAAGATCTAGCTAATCACCACGACTCATAAACTCACCAGCTTTATAATGTCAGCTGGGCCTTCGACACTACACACCTCTCGTTTTTCACTCTCTCTGTGTCTCTGTCTCTCTCTCTCGCTCGCTCACACTCTCTCTCTGGCTAAAAGAGTAATTGCATTGTTTTTTTACTACAAATGGCTTCACAGTAAACAGACATGCGTACACCCCCCCCCCCCCCCCCCCTACACACACTAATATTTTGGTAGTACTGGTGTTTAAGTGAGCTCTCCTCTTGTCCTCCTCTCAGCTAGAAGTGCTGCTCGCTCCCAGCACTCACTGAGAGAGAAATGTACCCTATGTGTGACCCTACCCAAGTGTATCTATGTGTGACTAAAATGCCCTCTCCAATGAGCAACTCTCACACTCGTGTAATATTTCACATCCCTGTTCCAACTGTTGTATTGTAGAAGTTGTGTTAACGCTTTATTTGGATAGTTCATCTGGAGATGCTACAGACCACCAGTAACATTTCAACTAACTATCTACTTACCCTAACCCTTATTCTAACCCTTATTCTAAACTTAACCCTAACCCTAACCTTAACAAGCAGTTGCTTATCAACAGATAGTTTGTTGATAGTATGACCATCTGTAAAGTATCTACAGATGGAAAATCCAAATAGATCCAAATTGTTTGTTTTATTTATATCCCCCAAATAACTTTTAAGTTCATATTTCAAATGTATAATATTTATAATCTAATAATAATACTGTAGTTCTAATGTATTGCAGATTTGAACCATAAGTGTGTTAAAACATGCAATTTCTGGTCTGAGAGGTTGGTGGCGCTGTTGCTATGTGGTGCAGCCTGTTGGAACCCTACAGCCCAGCATTACATTAGGCTGCATTATCTAAACACTCAACAAACTTAAATTAAATTTGTGAGTTTTTCCCCCGTCCATATTCTGCCGTGTGATTGGTCCGTAGTGGGATCCCATTCTCTCCTTATTGTTAGTGCAGACGCGGCGGTATTCATTGGTCCTCATCCACTCACAAATTGAATCAGAATCAATTTGACCTTTTAAGAAAATATATGGAGCATGCTCTTCACCAGATATGTATGAGTGTATGCATGCAGATTATGTGTGTGTGTGTGTGTGAGAGAGAGAGAGAGAGAGAGAGAGAGAGAGAGAGAGAGAGAGAGAGAGAGAGAGAGAGAGAGAGAGAGAGAGAGAGAGAGAGAGAGAGAGAGAGAGAGAGAGAGAGAGAGAGAGAGCTTGCTCTGAAGTGGAAGGCAGCATCTCCATGTTAAGCCAGAAATAGACCAATTAGTGTGTATTGGGGTTAGCAACGGAGCAGGCAGCCATGTGAATGTGTCATTGATTAGGAAGATCTAGCTAATCACCACGACTCATAAACTCACCATCTTTATAATGTCAGCTGGGCCTTCGACACTACACACCTCTTTTTTTTTTTTTTTACTCTCTCGCTGTCTCTCCATTCATTCCTTTCTTCCTTTCTGTTTATTTTCCCATCTGTCTCCTCAGTCTTCTCTCTCTTCCTTCCTTTCTTTTTATTTAGATCGCCTCTTCTCTATTTCTTCTTTCCATTCACCTTCTCTCTCTTTCATCATCTCTCTCTTTCGTCTTCTATGATGAGTTGAGATGCAGCAGGAGAAGGAATCACAAGCCCATGATGAAGACTTCCTCCGTTACACTAAAGTAGTTAACAATGCCACATTGAAGGAGTGTCAGAAAGGAGAGGGAGAGAAAGTGTGTGTGTGTGTGTGTGTGTGTGTGTGTGTGTGTGTGTGTGTGTGTGTGTGTGTGTGTGTGTGCGTGTGTATTTATGTTTGTGGAAGTTCATGTTTATCATATATTGTAATATGCGTATTCTTCCTTCTTGCTTCACTCATAATAAGTCCTTATCCTAAACAGCTGGGATACAAGCCATGATGCTATGACCAGAGTAAGGGAACAGGGAAGCTAAACTACAGCTTGAACAGGGAAGCTAACCTACAGCTTGAACAGGGAAGCTGACCTACAGCTTGAACAGGGAAGCTAACCTACAGCTTGAACAGGGAAGCTGACCTACAGCTTGAACAGGGAAGCTGACCTACAGCTTGAACAGGGAAGCTAACCTACAGCTTGAACAGGGAAGCTAACCTACAGCTTGAACGGGGAAGCTAACCTACAGCTTGAACGGGGAAGCTAACCTACAGCTTGAACAGGGAAGCTGACCTACAGCTTGAACAGGGAAGCTGACCTACAGCTTGAACGGGGAAGCTAACCTACAGCTTGAACAGGGAAGCTAACCTACAGCTTGAACGGGGAAGCTAACCTACAGCTTGAACGGGGAAGCTAACCTACAGCTTGAACAGAGAAGCTGACCTACAGCTTGAACAGGGAAGCTAACCTACAGCTTGAACAGGGAAGCTGACCTACAGCTTGAACAGGGAAGCTGTGATGATGCAACACAGTCATTGTGAGCTAGGGTCTTTTAATTTTGTAAGGGAACGTGTGTGTGTGTGTGTGTGTGTGTGTGCGTGTGTATTTATTGGAAGTTCATGTTTATCATATATTGTAATATGCGTATTCTTCCTTCTTGCTTCACTCATAATAAGTCCTTATCCTAAACAGCTGGGATACAAGCCATGATGCTATGACCAGAGTAAGGGAACAGGGAAGCTAACCTACAGCTTGAACAGGGAAGCTAACCTACAGCTTGAACAGGGAAGCTGACCTACAGCTTGAACAGAGAAGCTGACCTACAGCTGAGTACTGGCTCACGGCACCTCCTCATTGGTAATTTATTTCTCCTTCTCCCTCTCCTCCCTTTTTAAACGCAAATCAAATTAGTGAGCCTGAACCTCTCTGTGGTGTAATAGGTATTAGTTATCATATTAATTAGCATCAGATTGACACAGCATGGCAGACAGCTGTGTGTGTGTGTGTGTGTGTGTGTGTGTGTGTGTGTGTGTGTGTGTGTGTGTGTGTGTGTGCGTGCGTGCGAGCGAGCGAGCGAGCGAGTGAGTGAGTGAGAGAGCAAGAGGTGAGGGGAGTTACGGGGCAGACACGCCAGTATTTGATTTGTTGTGTTGCTAATGTGACACTGATTATACAGGTCATGGTAAAACAAAGCTGTGCCTTGGCTATGCTAATACAGACGCTGAGATAGTGGGCTTGTCACATGTACTGTTAAAGACACACACACACACACAGCCAGTTTTTGTGAAAAACTGTTGCCATGGAGAGAAGAGGTTAGTGTATTTGACCTATCTTATAATGCTGCCTGTCGTCCAAAGAGCTGTAATTTCATGAGAAAATGTGTGTGTTCCCAGATAATTTATTGATCTCTATGTTTATGAGCAGATAAATGCAGTAGTGATGGTTGAGGTGGAGGGTTATTTGGATGTGCTCAGTCTTTTGTGGTGTGCTCAATCCATTGTGTTTATCTAGTCTGCTGTTGATGCAGGGAGAACTGGGGCTCTTTCTCTCTCAGCGGGGCATCCTTTTTGTCTGTGTTTGTGTGTGTGTGTGTGTGTGTGTTTGTCTGTCGTGGGCAAGGCGTGAGCAAGGCGCGATAGACAGTCTGCAGTATAAAGAGGTGTGAAGCAGTGGCGATCTTAGCATGTAAATCTTGGTGGGGCAAAAAAATAAAGATCAAATCCACTATAACAGTGACATATGGTGCCCACAAACTGTTAGGTCCTACATAAAGCTGTCTCAACAGCAGAGCTTTCTTTTCAGCATCCTTACCACTGCTACACCTGGCTATCAGCGGAGCCTTGTCTGGCAGCGAAACAGTTAATCCAGCCCTCATTTACTTCCGACGAGCGGATAAGAGGCAATCCGTAATTTCGATAAAGACATTAATGAGCGAGCTAGGACGAACGTAGTCAATAACTATTTGTTCAGCACTTTTGAAATGTACAGCGACAGATTTCAGAACATGGGTCGTTCTTACAGTGTTCTCCCTGTACACCAAGTCAGAACCGTAGGATAAATAAAGTGGGAATATAAGCAGACAATTAAAGTTCTTACAATATTCGATGATTACATTTCTCTAAAACAGGCTATAGGCTACATGTGCACCACCAAGTCAGAACAGTAGGCTAAATTATGAGGGGAAAATTGACCCAATTATTTGGGTGAGGTACATAGGCTACTATCAGCTTACTACACAACACGCACTTAGTATTACTTTCTTAGCTACAGTATACATATCTCCTTGGCACACAAGACATTTTTGGACTCACCATGTTGTGCATGTTGTGCTGTGCTCACTTGAACAGGAAGGTGGCGCGGTGGTCCTTGTGGGCAAATTTTGTTATCAAACTTTGTCATCAAAGTCTGGCATTATCTGGATTTATGGTGCTTTCAAGACAAGTGGGAACTCAGAAAAAAACAAGGTTGAAACATGATGTCATTGATCTTTAGGTTGGAGCTCTAGGTTGCCTAGTGGTTAGCGTGTTAGGCCCGTAACTGGAAGGTTGCAGGATCGAATCCCCAAGCCGACAAGGTAAAAATCTGTCGTTCTGCCCCTGAACAAGGCAGTTAACCCACTGTTCCTAGGCTGTCATTGTAAATAAGAATTTGTTCTTAACTGACTTGCCTAGTAAAATAAAGGTAAAAAAAAAGAGGCCAGAGTTCCCGAATTGGAGAACTGAAGTCTGAGATTTCCAAGTTTCCCAAAGTCATGCTGGATTAACAGCATGAATGTTTATCTTTTTAAGCTTGGAAAAGAGACCCTTAAACCCAGACTTGGACCACACACCCACTCCACTGAATAGCAGGCTAGTGATTGCTTTGCAACTAGTGCAGTTAGCAACTGATTCCTTCCAAACCAATCATTGCTGGTGGCTGATGAGCACCGATACGTTTTATCTATAATTTAAGGATTGAAAAGGATTTGCCAGTAGATTGTCGACGTGATTCATAATGATAACTGCTTGGCAGCTTTCTAGCTAAGATTTTGAAAGTATGATGTTGACATGATCAGTCCAATCAAAGCTACGGTAGATATAACGTGATTTGACGTAATTTTATCTGTGGCCAATGACCTTGAGTCTTCTTAGATGGGCATTTCTGAACTCTATGGCAGCACCCAAAGGGTTTGAATTTTCGTGCTCTCACCGTACATTTTGCAGTGACGTGGTGTCCCCATGAGTGACAGAACACTGAGCCAATCACTGCGCAACTAGAGAACATTACCAACCCCTAGGCTGCCCCACCACCACAGAAAGCACTGAGCTAGGCTGAAACCCATGCATTTTGGAGCTGCCTTACTAAAGAAATAAAAAAAGACAGCATGTTTGTATGCAGCTTTATTATCTCAATTATTATTTTATTTTTTACATTGTTTGCAAACTGATGTAACACGTATTAATGGCAAAATAACATGCAAAACAGGAAACACATTTTTTAAATACGTGTTTGTATATATCTTTTGCTAAACAGGTGGGGCTCAAAACAGGTGGGGCTCGGCCCTGAATGACAGGTCGCCACTGGTGTGAAGGCTTAGTTGGTCGAGGGTCTCTAGGGCCCCAATCCTAAATGATATCCGCGTGGGTATCACAGAACTTTAATGGCTATTCTAGAATGGACAAAAGTAACAAAATTATGAGAACCTTTGACAATGTTGTTGGTTCAACTTTACTAAAGCGGACAATATAAATATTATGAGTAAATACAGTCATCACCTGTAATCGTCAACCATTCAGCTGTGTTTCTGTTGTTCAGTGTCAGATTAGTTTATGATTAGAGAAAGTTGTATAGTGTCATTAACTTGTTCATGAGAAAAGGGAAGTGTGTGTGTGTGTATTTATGTGTGACTGTGGTAATGTGTTAATGTGCTGTGTGTAGGGTTGCAAATAGGGTTACAAATGGAGGGTATATTACTGGAAACTTTCTAATTTTACCAGTAAACTACCATAATTTTGGTACTGTATCTTTCAAGGGGTTTATGTAATATATCACAAGACATCTAGTGGCCCTTTTGGGTACTTCAGATTATTACAGGTGTCTGTAATTATCTCTAGAATGACAAAGCTGTAAAACATAATCCTAAATATAAACCATTAACTTAGTGAATAACCTGTGTGGTTAATATGAGGGTTTCAGCATGAAATACTGTATATTTAAAACACATTTTTACACCTTTTTATTTATTTTACTATGTCAAAATGTCACAACTGCCACCAGTTTGGCGCTGAAGCATTGACAACAAATACATACTAACATAGTGAAATAAAAAGTATGTCAAAAATATATATAAAGCATACACCAATGGTATTCACTATGTTGATGGTTTATATTTAGGATAATGTTTTACAGCTTTGTCATTCTATTTTTTATTATTTCATATATTTTACATGTGATAAGGCCACACAGAGGGCCCAAAATAATTACAGACACCTGTAAAAATCAAAGTGGGGGGGATCCCCTCAGAGGTGATTCAATTCTGTGTGTTTGGGCACTGGGAGATTGTCTTGACGTTCCCCTGTACCCTCGACATACACAAGTCAATACCATGCAGTGGGACAAATAACAGTCGGACAAATAACATTGGGACAAATACACTAGTGGTTGGTGTTTGTTGGGGGAGGGGGGAGTGTGTGTGTGTGTGTGTGTGTGTGTGTGTGTGTGTTCTTGGAAATAGAATACATTCGGGAATACATTTTGGGGTTTGTTGTGTGTAGTCTTTCCTTCATCCAAGTCACTTTTAGTATCTCCTCTAACTTCCTTGTCCTTTCTACCTCTAACTTTTCTCTACTTCCTCTCTGACCCAGCTCCACTTTCTCTCTCTCTCTCCCTTTCTCCCTCTCTCCCCCTCTTCCTTTCTCTGGTCAGGTTTGACCTTGTTGTGTGTGGTTTGTATACAGGCAGTGTGTTGGCCAGCTGCTGACCCTGAAGGACCCTGTGGGAGGTGACATTGCTAGCTGACCCAGGGGAGCTCCATGTTCATTGCTTTTTGTTTCACAATAGAATGTTCTATCTCTCTCTCTTTCACTCTCTCTTTCTGCCTTTGTCTCAATCTTTCTCTCTCTTTTTTCCTCACTCCCCTCTTTCACTTTGTCTCCTTCTCTCCATCTGTCAATCACATTTACTGCCTATATAGTTTGTCTATTTGTTTGCGGTTTATATCAGGGTGGTTGTGGGTAGGGGCAATGTTGCCAAGGTGACTGCCGTGCATGCTCTCCTGCTTCTGCTTGTTTTCTCTCTCCCCCTCTTCTCTCTCTGTCTATCTGTCTCTCTCTCCCACCCACTCTATTCTCTCCCTCTCATTTCTAACTTCTCTACTCTCGCACTCTATCCCTCTAGATAAAAATATTGCAAGTTGATATAGATAAATAAGTAATATTTGCATGGTTAACTATACTATACAGGTCGATGGCAGAGAAATACTTAAATAGCTAAATGTGGTAATAATAGAGTCTGGTTAAATATAGTCTGGTTAAATGAACAGGTAAGTGAATATTTGCGTGGTTACATTAACTGTACAGGTAAATGACAGGAAGAGATACTTAAATAGCTAAATGTGCGTATGATATAATTTAGGGTAGTACTAATAATTACCTTAAAATACAGTCCTTAGTGCAAGGTTTAATTACAGATAAATTCAAGCATCGCACATTCAATATACTAAAAGTAATGAAAAAAGATACAACTGACAGGATACTAATATGCATTCCTGAGTGAATGACTATGTAAGTTCAGTTCAAGAATTACTTACAATATTGCTCGTGATATGATATAACAACTGTACATGAATATGTATATACAGTCCTGAATTAATGAGTGCTGAATGAATAAGTCCTGAGTGAATGAGTGATTACAGACCAGAGTTACTCACGGATGGATGCCTAATTGTTAAACTAGGTCCTAACACCCCAACAGTTCCAGGTCTATGTTGCAGACGGCACAGCACCCCGGTGAGGCATTAAATAGTCTAATAGCCGCCGGCAGGAAGGACCTGCTGTAGCGCTCTCTGGCACACCGTGGTGGGATCAGTCTGTGATTGAAAGTGCTCCTCTGCATCAAAACCATGGCATGCAGAGGGTGGGTGACATTGTCCATGATGGCCAGCAGTTTGGCCAGGATCCGTCTCTCCGCCACCTACTCTAGAGTATCAAGGCTAATCACCAGAACAGAGCTAGCCTTCCTGATCAGCTTATTTACCCGAGAAGCATCACTGGCCTTGATGTTGGCGCCCCACCACACCACTGCAAAAAGGATGGCACAGACTGGTAGAAAGTATGCAGTAGTTTACTGCACACATTGAAGGACCTGAGCCTCCTCAGAAAGTATAGATGGCTTTGGCCCTTTTTGTACAGAGCCCCGGTGTTACCAGCCCATTCTAGCCTGTTGTCCATATGGACTCCCAGGAACTTGTATGACCTAACCATTTCCACATCGATCCCCTGTATAGGGACTGCAGTCAGTTGGGCCTTGGTTCTCCTGAAGTCCACCACCATCTCCTTTGTTTTTCTGATGTTGAGCTGAAGGTGGTTGATAGATAGATAGATAGATAGATAGATAGATAGATAGATAGATAGATAGATAGATAGATAGATAGATAGATAGATAGATAGATAGATAGATAGATAGATAGATAGATAGATATATAGATAGATAGATAGATAGATAGATAGATAGATAGGTACAGTGGGGAGAACAAGTATTTGATACACTGCCAATTTTGCAGGTTTTCCCACTTTTCCCAAGTCTGTAATTTGTATCATAGGTACTCTTCAACTGTGGGTGACGGAATCTAAAACAAAAATCCAGAAAATCCCATTGTATGATTTTTAAGTAATTCATTTGCATTTTATTGCATGACATAAGTATTTGATACATCAGAAAAGCAGAACTTAATATTTGGTATAGAAACCTTTGTTTGCAATTACAGAGATCATACGTTTCCTGTAGTTCTTGACCAGGTTTGCACACACTGCAGCAGGGATTTTGGCCCAGATCCTTCAGGTTTCGGGGCTGTCGCTGGGCAATACGGACTTTCAGCTCCCTCCAAAGATGTTCTATTGGGTTCAGGTCTGGAGACTGGCTAGGCCACTCCAGGACCTTGAGATGCTTCTTACGGAGCCACTCCTTAGTTGCCCTGGCTGTGTGTTTCGGGTCGTTGTCATGCTGGAAGACCCAGCCACGACCCATCTTCAATGCTCTTACTGAGGGAAGGAGGTTGTTGGCCAAGATCTCGCGATACATGGCCCCATCCATCCTCCCCTCAATACGGTGCAGACGTCCTGTCCCCTTTGCAGAAAAGCATCCCCAAAGAATGATGTTTCCACCTCCATGCTTCACGGTTGGGATGGTGTTCTTGGGGTTGTACTCATCCTTCTTTTTCCTCCAAACACGGCGAGTGGAGTTTAGACCAAAAAGCTCTATTTTTGTCTCAACAGACCACATGACCTTCTCTCATTCCTCCTATGGATCATCCAGATGGTCATTGGCAAACTTCAGACGGGCCTGGACATGCGCTGGCTTGAGCAGGCGGACCTTGCGTGTGCTGCAGGATTTTAATCCATGACGGCGTAGTGTGTTACTAATGGTTTTCTTTGAGAATGTGGTCCCAGCTCTCTTCAGGTCATTGACCAGGTCCTGCCGTGTAGTTCTGGGCTGATCCTCACCTTCCTCATGATCATTGATGCCCCACGAGGTGAGATCTTGCATGTTGCCCCAGACCGAGGGAGATTGACCATCAGTTGTTGCCTTCTCACCAAGCTGCTTGCCTATTGTCCTGTAGCCCATCCTAGCCTTGTGCAGGTCTACAATTTTATCCCTGATGTCCTTACAGGGCTCTCTGGCCTTGGCCATTGTGGAGAGGTTGGAGTCTTTTTGATTGAGTGTGTGGACAGGGGTCTTTTATACAGGTAACGAGTTCAAACAGGTGCAGTTAATACAGGTAATGAGTGGAGAACAGGAGGGCTTCTTAAAGAAAAACTAACAGGTCTGTGAGAGACGGAATTCTTACTGGTTGGTAGGTGATCAAATACTTATGTCATGCAATAAAATGCAAATTAATTATTTAAAAATCATACATACATTTTTGTTTTAGATTCCGTCTCTCACAGTTGAAGTGTACCTATGATAAAAATTACAGACCTCTACATGCTTTGTAAGTAGGAAAACCTGCAAAATTGTCAGTGTATCAAATACTTGTTCTCCCCACTGTAGGTAGGTAGGTAGGTAGGTAGGTACTTTATTGATCCCCGGGGGGAAATTTCTTTGTCAAGCAGCTATAACAAAACATAGGGCAGGTGCAAAATGCCAGAACGAAAATACACAAAAGACCGATACATGATACATAGAGCATCAGTATGAAAAAGTATAGAAATTCAAGATGTCTGGAGTGCTAAAAAAAAAGCTATTAAAAAATATTGCATAGTATGGGTGGTTGGCTGAATATGTACACTATACATTGGCGGATGGTGCATGGTTAACTATACTATATAGGTCGATGGCAGAGAAATACTTCAATAGCTAAAAATGCGTATGATATGAGTGAGGGTAATAATAGTTTACTTAATAGACATACTGGTTAAATGAACAGGTAAGTGAAAATGTTGCATGGTTAAATTAACTGTACAGGTAAATATAAAGTTACATTTACAGGTAAGTGAATATTTGCATGGTTACATTAACTGTACAACTGACGGGATACTAAAAGATACAACTGACAGGATACTAAAATGCATTCCGAGTGAATGACTACGTTAAGTTAAGTCCAAGAATTACTTGCAATATTGCACGTGATATGATATACCAACTGTACTTGAGTAAGTAAATACAGACCTGAATGAATAAATAAGTCCTGAGTGAATGAGTGATTACGGACCAGAGTTACTCACGGATGGATGCACAATTGTTAAGCTAGGTCCTAACACCCCAACAGTTCCAGGTCTGGTTTTCTTTGAGAATGTGGTCCCAGCTCTCTTCAGGTCATTGACCAGGTCCTGCCGTGTAGTTCTGGGCTGATCCTCACCTTCCTCATGATCATTGATGCCCCACGAGGTGAGATCTTGCATGTTGCCC
Organism: Thymallus thymallus; assembly: GCA_023634145.1. Classification (NCBI taxonomy): domain Eukaryota; kingdom Metazoa; phylum Chordata; class Actinopteri; order Salmoniformes; family Salmonidae; genus Thymallus; species Thymallus thymallus. The sequence continues at coordinate 20,264,661 of CM042407.1, forward strand.
CAGACCGAGGGAGATTGACCATCAGTTGTTGCCTTCTCACCAAGCTGCTTGCCTATTGTCCTGTAGCCCATCCTAGCCTTGTGCAGGTCTACAATTTTATCCCTGATGTCCTTACAGGGCTCTCTGGCCTTGGCCATTGTGGAGAGGTTGGAGTCTTTTTGATTGAGTGTGTGGACAGGGGTCTTTTATACAGGTAACGAGTTCAAACAGGTGCAGTTAATACAGGTAATGAGTGGAGAACAGGAGGGCTTCTTAAAGAAAAACTAACAGGTCTGTGAGAGCCGGAATTCTTACTGGTTGGTAGGTGATCAAATACTTATGTCATGCAATAAAATGCAAATTAATTATTTAAAAATCATACATACATTTTTGTTTTAGATTCCGTCTCTCACAGTTGAAGTGTACCTATGATAAAAATTACAGACCTCTACATGCTTTGTAAGTAGGAAAACCTGCAAAATTGTCAGTGTATCAAATACTTGTTCTCCCCACTGTAGGTAGGTAGGTAGGTAGGTAGGTACTTTATTGATCCCCGGGGGGAAATTTCTTTGTCAAGCAGCTATAACAAAACATAGGGCAGGTGCAAAATGCCAGAACGAAAATACACAAAAGACCGATACATGATACATAGAGCATCAGTATGAAAAAGTATAGAAATTCAAGATGTCTGGAGTGCTAAAAAAAAAGCTATTAAAAGATATTGCATAGTATGGGTGGTTGGCTGAATATGTACACTATACATTGGCGGATGGTGCATGGTTAACTATACTATATAGGTCGATGGCAGAGAAATACTTCAATAGCTAAAAATGCGTATGATATGAGTGAGGGTAATAATAGTTTACTTAATAGACATACTGGTTAAATGAACAGGTAAGTGAAAATGTTGCATGGTTAAATTAACTGTACAGGTAAATATAAAGTTACATTTACAGGTAAGTGAATATTTGCATGGTTACATTAACTGTACAACTGACGGGATACTAAAAGATACAACTGACAGGATACTAAAATGCATTCCGAGTGAATGACTACGTTAAGTTAAGTCCAAGAATTACTTGCAATATTGCACGTGATATGATATAACAACTGTACTTGAGTAAGTAAATACAGACCTGAATGAATAAATAAGTCCTGAGTGAATGAGTGATTACGGACCAGAGTTACTCACGGATGGATGCACAATTGTTAAGCTAGGTCCTAACACCCCAACAGTTCCAGGTCTGTGTTGCCGATTGCACGGCACCCCGGTGAGGCATTATATAGTCTAATAGCCACCGGCAGGAAGGACCTCCTGTTGCGCTCTTTGGCACACCGTGGTGGGATCAGTCTGTGACTGAAGGTGCTCCTCTGCGTCATAACAATGGCATGCAGAGGGTGGGTGACGTTGTCCATGATGGCCAGCAGTTTGGCCCTTTTTGTACAGGGCCCCGGTGTTACCAGCCCATTCCAGCCTGTTGTCCATACGGACTCCCAGGAACTTGTATGACCCAACCATTTCCACATCCATTCCCTGTATAGGGACTGCAGTCAGTTGTGCCTTGGTTCTCCTGAAGTCCACCACCATCTCCTTTGTTTTGCTGATGTTGAGCTGAAGGTGGTTCTGCTCACACCACAATGGCAAAGAAGGCACTGGGATGCGCTGTCTGTAACCTCGCGATAACAGAGTGGATGACGTCACACGCTGTGTTTGCGTCAGCAGAGGGCGGAATGTAAACAATAACAGCAATGGCCGCCGTGAATTCCCTCGGCAAATAGTAGGGTCTCAGGCTAACGGCTAACAACTCACTGTCCGGGCTACAAAATTGTTCCTTAACAGTAATATGGCTCGGATTACACCATCTGTTGTTAACTAATAAAGCTAGCCCCCCTCCCTTAGAACACAGCTCATGTCTTACATAGTGATTGTTTGCAGTCGCGACCCGCCATTCAGGACAGGTGTGGATTATTATTATATATTTTTTTGGTTGCCTGTTTTGCATGTTACTTTGGCATTAATTTGTGTCACATATCAGTTAGCAAACAATGTAAAAATAAAATTTAAAAATCTTTGAGTTAATAAAGCCACATACGAACATGATCTATTTTTTGCTTTCTTGAGTAAGGCAGCTCCAAAATGCAGGTGTTTCAGCCTAGCTCAGTCCTTTCTTTGGTGGTGGGGTAGCCAGCAGAAAATATGCAGCGTAGGGGTTAGTAATGTTCTCTAGTTGTGCCGTGATTGGCTCAGTGTTCTGTCACTCATGGGTACACTACGTCACCGCAAAATCTACGGGAAGAGCACGAAAATTCAAGCCCCTTGGGTGCTGCCAAAAAGTTACATTAGAAGTGTCCATCCAAGAAGGCTAAAGGTGATTGGCCACAGATAAAATGACGTCCAATCACGTTATATCTACTCCAAATTGATTGGACTGATCATGTCAACATCGTACTTTCAAAATCTTAGCTAGAAAGCTGGCAATCGACAATCTACTGCCGAATCCTTTTCAATCCTTGTCAAATGAAGCAAGATAAAACTTATCGGTGCTCATCGACCATTGGACATAAACATTACACAACAAGTTGAAAATTGCAAATTCAACAATGAGTGGTTTGGAAGGAATCAGTGGCTAACTGCAAGCATTGAAAAGCAATCACTAGCCTAGTATTCAGTGGAGTGGGTGTGTGGTCCAAGTCTGGGTTTACAGGTCTCTTTTCTAAGCTAAAAAGGATAAATATTCTACATTGGCCATGCTGTCAATCCAGCATGACGTCTGCCATGTTCAAAACTCCTGGAAACTCGGAACTGGGTAATCTCAGACTTTAGTGAGTTCAAGACAACTGGGAACTGGAAAAAGTTAGGAACTCGGGCCTCTTTCTCGGGCTCCGACCTGAAGATCACTGACGTCATTTTATTTATTTAACCTTTATTTAACTAGGCAATTCAGTTAAGAACAAATTTGTATTTACAATGACGGCAATGTTGTGTAGTAAGCTGTTAGTAGTCCATGTGCCTCACCCTAATAATTTTGTACCTTTTCCCCTCATAACTTAGCCTGCTGTTCTGACTTGATGGTGGACATGTAGCCAATAGCTTGTTTTAGAGAAATGTCATCATCGAATATTGTAAGGGCTTCATTGTCTGCTTATATGCCCCCTTTATTTATCTTACGGTTCTGTCACGAGAGGGTGCATACCTCGACCAAGACGCAGCGCAGGGATAGTAGTTCGACATTGTTTTATTTATGTATACTATGTATTTAAAACAATCCAAAAGTACTAACAAACAAACAAACACTATAGACAAAACGTCACGTTCACAAAACAAACACGAATGAATGGACGTAACAAAAGCACACTTACTTTCACCGTGACTGCGACATATAACGACAACGACCCACAACCCAGTGAAAATCTACCAACCTATGTAGGATCTCTAATTAGAGACGATGCGCTACAGCTACCTCTAATTAGGGATCCAACACAAACCACCACCAGAAAGAGAAAGAAAAGACCTGTCAGACTCTGACCATGGTTACATAGAGAAGCAAATAGGCTTCTCTATGGCCAGAGCCTGACAGGTTCTGACTTGGTGTACAGGGAGAATACTGTAAGAACGACCCATGTTCTGAATTCTGTCGCTGTACATTTCAAAAGTGCTGAACAAATAGTTATTGACTACGTCCATCCTAGCTCGCTCATTAATGTATTAATCGAAATTACGGATTTCCTCTAATCCGCTCGTCGTCCCCTTATGCCATAGTTTGTACATCTTAATTGTCAGTAGAAACCACATTTGTTTAAGCAAGTCAGCCATATTAGCTATGTTCTTTTAAAAGGCAGTAAATGAGGCTGAATTAACAGTTTCTCTGCCAGACAAGGCTCCGCTGATAGCAGTGGTAAGGTGTTGGGACTGCTGTTGGGACTGCTGTTGGGACTCTGCTGTTGTGTAGTGTCTCAAGTATCAAAGGTTAAAGGTCACAGAAGGAGAGGGGGTCTTTAAGGTATGATCTGTCTGACTGAGTGTCTGTAGACTCTTCATCTTCAGAGGGGACTGAAAAGGTCTGTCAGTAATCTTCAAACGGCAGATTATAAAACACATAATATGACCACCTGCCCTGTGGATGATATAAACCAGTGGTATCTCAGAGGAAGTTCATGTGTGGTGGCCCCCAGACGCTGTACTAAGGTCAGTTCAGTATTTGCCTAAAGGTAAAGTCTACTTGGAGCTGATATCTCTGTCACTGTCATGTTATATGCCTTCTAATGTCTCTGTCATATTATAGCCCCTGTCTGACTTCTATTGTATCGAGGGACAGAAGTTTTTCTAATTAGGGGGCTGGGAGTAATATAAATTGTAGGTAGTGAGCTTTGACAAGTTGGTGAGGGATTTGTGTGTGTGTACCCTTGAGTGCCATGCATACAGGGACCTTTGAAATGTTTGGATTCCTTTTTTGTAAATTTGATTGGTAGACTCAAATAAAGTATTTAAAGTGTGTGTGTATCTGTGTGTGTGGGCCACCATCTGTTTGTGATGGGCAGGAGACCGTTAGAGGGATGCTGTCTCACCTCTGCCATTGGCAGCTGCCGAGTGTGTGTGTGTGTGTCAGAGGTCTCAGTGGGCCATGCTCAGACGTGTAACTGCTATCATGTGGTGACACGTAATTTAAAACAAATTGATTTCGACGCCCCCCCCCCGCCCCCTCTTATTTAATTTAGGTTAAGTAAAGGTTTATAAATGGCTCCATGTGTATAAAGTCAAGTCCATGTTATATGATTAGTCAGGATTTGACAGCTACAGCTAGTGGTGAACACTACCACCTCCCCTCCTCTCTTCCTCCCCTCCTCTCTTCCTCCCCTCCTCTCCTCCTTTCCTCCTCCCCTCCTTCCCTCCTCCTCCCCTCCCCTCCCCTCCTCTCCTCTTCTTCTCCTCTCTCTTGTCCCCTGGGCAAGCCATGACTGACAGCTTTATATGTCTGTCTCACTAAGTGATTTTTAATCAACTGCTTTGTATGGGAGTCTTCCCTCGGGCTGGTGTGGGGAGGGGGGGGGATCAGAAAGATGGGGTGAGGGGTTTCTCATACACTATGAATCTAGCAGTTTTTCCTGACCACAAACTATTAATAGCTAGGCCCGGGAGTTTTCCTGACCATGTGACCTAACCAGGAACATCTGCTGGTCCTACAAGCTCTCACAGACTCACTGCAGAATCCAACGTTTGTCCATAAACGTCAAATTACGCAGATTAGGTTTAGGCATTAATTCCAAATGGTTAAATTAAGGGATTATGGTGTGGGATTATGGGTTAAAAGAAAAAAAGAAAATGAGTGGCTAACACTGGGATTTAATGCACGACCCTCAGAGCCTGAGCTTGTGTCTTAAGGGTTAATGTTTGGGATATAGGGTTTAAACAACAAAACATGTAAACAAGTGCCTAGCCATACAGCCTATTTGATGCTAATAGCGCTCACCATTGCCACTAGTGGTAGGTTTTTAAGGCATCTTTTGACGTCCTGGGGACCTAGTGGCTCTTGAGCGACCTGGCTGACCTATGACTGGTCATTTATATCATCAGTCATTAGAGACAAGGAAAACAGAGAAGAGAAAATAGTGTGTATGTTGTGTTTTTCTGTGTATGTTTATATACAGTATATATATATATATATATATATATATATATATACACACAATATATGTGTGTGTGTGTGTGTGCTGCTGGATACTTGTCAGCTGGTTGGTAATGTCAGGGCTGGTGGAATATGGAGCTGTTCATTAGTGTTTGGGATTAGCAGGCTGAGATTATTATTATGGTAATCCCTGAGGCTGGGAGAGCACAGATAGAATAGGGCCACCTTATCAAAACAAACACCTTTAAAGGAGAAGTTTATCCAATATCCAGAAACTCCCAAGTGATTCCATACATTGAACCTAGTTCAGTGGAGTTTGCCCTCTCCCCCTTCTCTCTCCCTCTAGTGCTGTACTGAAACAGCGGCAAAAACGGATCACGTGACTCAAGACTTTGCTGGATGCAGGCCTCGCTCTGCTCCGTTGCCAGTGAATTCATGATTCAGAAATCCACGAAGTGTGGCCAATGTGTTGTTTTATTGAAAGCGTACAGCCAAATGAACTATTTTTGTAAAAAGTGCTATCGGTTTTGAGTCAGGAAATGTATGGATATGCCCTTGTATGGAGCTTGATATCACAGATTCACATTTTATTTTGTGGGGGGGAGCTGGTCTGAAAGTTAATAGAACTTTATACAGAAAGTCAAGGGAAGAAGGCACCATGTCAGGCCCTGACTGAGGCCAGGTCTCTGGCTCCCCCTAGTGGGAGTTGGATGGCCACAGTCAGGACCTGACAATAGTTCTGGGTGTTTCTTTTCTGTTGGTCTTATCCCCAATTAGAGGCAGCTGTCTTGAGTTGTCTCTAATTGGGGATTCTATTTAAGTTCAGTTGTTTCACCTGTGTTTGTGTGTGTTTCCTTTGGTTTGGTTGCAAGCCAGTTCAAGATCGCTGTCTCTCCTTTGTTCGTTTTTTTATTTATTATTTACTTAATAAAGGAATGTATTCACACTCCAGCTCTGCGCCTCGGGTCCTGTCTCAATGCGATCGTGACACACCAAATGTCACTTTTTTTCAATTAAAGATCCAGAGAGATCCAGAAGATGAGTAGTAGCAATTTTAAATAGTAAATACAATGTAAAAGCTCCTGCAGCCAACCTTGCATCACTGCGTGTGGGTAGCAAGCATTTCAGCGACATATGCAATCTGGAATTAAGGGGACAGAAAACTGAAGGATAGTAAATTACACAGCTTTTGCTCCTGTATTTCCAAAGCCATATCTTCCTCTGTCCAGTGTCTGTGTTCTTTCGCCATTAATCTTTTCTTTTTATTGGCCAGTCTGAGATATGGTTTTTTCTTTGCAACTCTGCCTAGAAGGCCAGCATCCCAGAGTCGCCTCTTCACTGTTGACGTTGAGACTGGTGTTTTGCGGGTACTATTTAATGAAGCTGAGGACTTTGAGGACTTGTGAGGCATCTGTTTCTCAAACTAGACACTCTAATGTACTTGTCCTCTTGTTCAGTTGTGCACCGGGTCCTCCCACTCCTCTTTCTATTCTGGTTAGAGCCAGTTTGCGCTGTTCTGTGAAGGGAGTAGTATACAGTGTTGTATGAGATCTTCAGTTTCTTACTCATAGAGATTCATGATAAACGATCATTCAATAAAGTAAAGTTGAGCTACTTGTTAGATAACTGTCAATATGGCACAGCTAGAACAGGGTTGTATGTCCAATGAGTTTTTGGAATACAGAAAAACATTTCCAAGACACCAGACTTTATGTGGGCAGAAAATCCCCTTTGTCGCAAAATGAAACTAACTGCTCATCATCATTACGTTCCTGTAAGAATTCTATGCGGCACAAAGATTTCTCATTTGCGGCATCTACATTTTAGCAGACGCTCTGACTTACAGTTAGTGTATACAGGTTCATACTTTTTTTTTGTACTGGTCCCCCGTGGGAATTGAACCCACAACCCTGACGTTGCAAGTGCCCTGCTCTACCATCTGAGCTACATGGGACTACATTGAAACGCAATTGCCACAACTGCACCACCAGTTGGTATTGATGCAGGGCATGGGTTGGGGCTGTGGTCTGCCTAAATTCTTCTTCCGAATACTCAGGCTCAAATAAATACAGTTCGACGACCCCATCGCCGCCCCTCCAGTAGTTTTCTTCATCACTCGCAAGTATATAATTGTCAGACATATTTGTAGGTTGTTGTTTACTTTGTATAACTAATGTGTAAAGCTGTCTTCACTTCTCCACCGAAAAAAACGTGCATCTGTGAATAATAATGTGCAGTTTCCATGCTGCATGGATTCTCCGCTACTGTGGCAGTCGGCTACAAATAATGATATAAAATAACTGCAAATGTTAGCTGGAAAAGTACACATTTCCTGACTCAAAGCCAATAGTACTTTTTACAAAAATAGCTAATTCAGCCATACGCATTCAATAAAGAATCATGAATTCACTGCCAACAGAGCAGAGCAAGGTCTGCATCCAGCAACTTCACGTGATCCGTTTTTGCATCTGTTTCAGTACAGCACTACAGGGGGAGAGAGGGGGAGAGGGCAAACTCCACTGAACTAGGTTCAATGTATGGAATCACTTGGGAGTTTCTGGATATTGGGTGAACTTCTCCTTTAAGAGCAGCATCTTTAACAAGAGGTCACACACACACACACACACAAATACAGCGGGTGAAATAAGTATTGAACACGTCACCATTTTTCTCAGTAAATATATTTCCAAAGGTGCTATTGACATGACATTTTCACCAGATGTTGGTAACAACCCAAGTAATCCATACATACAAAGAAACCAAAACAAATAAGTTCAGAAATTAAGTTATGTGTAATAATGTGAAATGACACAGGGAAAAAGTATTGAACACACTTACTGATATTTATTTAATACTTTGTACAAAAGCCTTTGTTGGTAATGACAGCTTCAAGTCGCCTCCTGTATAGAGAAACTAGTCGCATGCATTGCTCTGGTGTGATTTTGGCCCATTCTTCCACACAAACAGTCTTCAAACCTTGAAGGTTCGGTGGGCCTCTTCTATGAATCTTGATCTTCAGTTCTTTCCATAGATTTTCAATGGTATTTAAGTCAGGTGATTGGCTGGGCCATTCTAGCAGCTTTATTTTCTTTCTTTGAAACCAATTGAGAGTTTCCTTGGCTGTGTGTTTGGGATCATTGTCTTGCTGAAATGTCCACCCTCGTTTCATCTTCATCATCCTGGTAGATGGCAGCAGATTTTTGTCAAGAATGTCTCGGTAAATTTGCCCATTCATCCTTCCTTGAATTATGTGAAGTTTGCCAGTACCATTTGCTGAAAAGCAGCCCCACACCATGATGTTCCCACCTCCAAACTTCACTGTTGGTATGGTGTTTTTAGGGTGATGTGCAGTGCCATTTCTCCTCCAAACATGGTGTGTATTATGACATCCAAACAGTTCAATTTTGCTCTCATCTGACCACACTATATTCTCCCAGTATTTCACTGGCTTGCGTGGTGAGCATGCATACAGGCCATGGCGGTGGAGTGCATTACTTACTGTTTTCTTTGAGACAACAGTACCTGCTAATTGCAGGTATTTTTGAAGCTCTCCACAAGTGGTCCTTGGCTCTTGGACAACTCTTATAATTATTCTTTTCACTCCTCTGTCAGAAATCTTGCGAGGAGAACCTGGTCGAGGCAAATTTATGGTGAAATGATTGTCTTTCCACTTCCGTATTATGGCCCCAACAGTGCTGGAACATTCAGAAGCTTAGAAATACGCCTATAACCAATGCCATCATTATGTTTTGCAACACTAGGTTGCGAATGTCTTGAGACAGCTCTTTGCTTTTACCCATCATGAGATGTGTCTTGTGTGACACCTTGGCAATGAGACCTTTTTGTAGGCCATCAGTTGGGACTGAACCAGCTGATATTAATTTGCACTGACAGGGGGCTGGATTGCTTATTAATTACTGATAGTTTTCAGCTGTTGTCTTGGCTTTCCATGCCTTTTTGCACATCCATTTCTTCATGTGTTCAATACTTTTTCCCTGTGTCATTTCACATGATTACACATAACTTAATTTCTGAACTTATTTGTTTTGGTTTCTTTGTATGTATGGATTACTTGGGTTGTTACCAACATCTGGTGAAAATGTCATGTCAATAGCACCTTTGGAAATATATTTACTGAGAAAAATGGTGACGTGTTCAATACTTATTTCACCCGCTGTATATATACTGTATATACACATTTGGAAGGAAGGATTTGCACAGGCATTTACACTTACACTATAGGTACAGTACAGTAGGTCCACAGAACAATAGAGCACGTGCTGGCGCACAGGCACACACAAACCAATACCCACAAATCACTCAAGTCTCCCTCTCTCTCCCCCTCTTCCTCTCTCTCTCTCTCTCTCTCTCCCTCTCTCTCTCTCTCTCTTTCCCAGCTGTGGAGGAGCAGAGATAAGTCCTAACTTTGTTTTGACACTTTTGATTAAGGACCATTGAAGGAACACCTGTATGGTGGAGGGGAACAATGGCAGCAGGCCCAGGGAGAGATTGATTTTGGGCATTAGAGAAGCAGCCTTTGTCTAAAGCCACAGGCCTCTTTGTTATGCTAACCAGCCATGGAAGATTTCCAATTCAATTTCACCTGAACGCTGGTCAGCCGCTCGCTCCATTGTATGTTGTCCCTCGAGCCCACCGTCCCCCTTTCTCCCCTGTCGTCTCTCAAACTGCAATTTAGCAGCTCCAACGACGGCGGCAGGAGCGGTGTGTGTGTGTGTGTGTTTATGTGCGCGTTTGTATTTATGTGAGTGACAGGCGGGTGGGTACTCCTGCCATAATATTCCCTGTTACTGTCCTTGTGTGTGCGGTGGGCCACGGAGTAGAGGATCACATTTAAACGAGATGATATTCCTTTTCCTAATCCTGCTAACTGTCTGTGACTGGAGCTCTGGAGCCTGTCTCTGTTTCTGTTGAGGCCTTAGGTAGAGGTGTGATGTCAGAGAGAGAATTCTGACTATAGAACTGAAATGAAAGTCACAAACAAGCTCTGCTAACTAGATAAGAAACCATTTCTCTCTCTCCCTGCTGTATCAACTGTTGCGAAGTCCGCAATCCGCATCGTTATTCAAATATTGTCATCTTCATTTTTCACTTATTGAATAGTTTGATTTGATTTCTCTTTACTGTCTGCTATTCCCTTCCATTCAGTTCTCCATCATCATCTGCTGCTTTATTCAATTGAGGTATTTTATCTGAAAAATAAAGATGACAATATTTGAATAATGATTTATAAATTGTGTGTGTGTGTGTGTGTATTCTAGGCCTATGTGTATGCATATGTGAGCCAACCAATGCACACAGTACACCCCCCTCAAATGTTTTTATTGTAAACTTAGTAATAAACCAGCCATGTTCCAGTCATCAAAAACAATGTCATTCCCAGTCACAGTATTCACAGATGTTGCAGTCAATATATTTAATTTCCCACATTGAGGAGTAATTGATTTGTTGCTCACTGTGGCGTTGTCATGGCTGTTTGTGACTTTGATAGGTCTTTGTTCACTTCCACCACGGTGCATCATCACTCCCCTATGGAGAGAGAAAGACCTAATCCCGGCCTTGAGAGGAGAGATGCTACACTACTGTATATTTACAATATGAGTGAAAATCATGCTTGTTTGATCACTAATCAATGTGTCTCTGTTCAGTGCACTCTGCTAGAGGGGACACAGACTGTAAACATTGTTTTATAGTTTAGTGGCATGTTGTGTTACGTTTCTATGTGAGCTCACCTTGTAACCCACTTGTAACCCAAAGGCACCCCCCCCCCCTGAATAGATGTCTGCCCGTTGGGCCTCAGGTTCTGGTGCCAGCCCACCCTCCTACCCCATCCCCCCCAAATAGGCTTCTGAAGTGGGAAGTTTATTATTTTTGTTCTCCTGTTTTTAAAACCAGTTCTAATTCCACAGCTGCATATCTGAGGAGCAGGAAATCCTTGGTCACCTTCCCAGATTACATTTTCTCTCTCTCTCTCGCTTTCCCTTTCTCTCTCTCCCTCCCTCTTGTCTCCCACTACCCCTCTCCCTCTCCCACCCCTACAATCTTCATTCTAACTCCTCTCTCTCTCTCTCTTCCATTGCCTGGGGGCTGCTTATTTTTTTTTGAAATACCGCCCTCGAACATAGCTGCCAGATTCCTCTACCATATCTTCCCTCTCCCCCACTCCAACCCACATCTCCCCGTTCAGACAAACCATTCTGATGATGTGACAGTTTCTTTCTCCTGCTAAAATCTCTCTCTCCGTCTCTCCATCTCTTTCTCTCCTTCTCTCTTTTTGGGTCCCAGTGTTTTTTGACACATTATGGAAGCTTTTCAGATTCCCTCCTCCGGATTCCTAATTCCATCCCAGGGAAGCGGCTGGCATGGGCTGTTAATACTTGGCACAGAGGGCAACAAGGAAGTAAAGGAGGAGACCATCTCCCTGTCTGTATCTCTCTTCTCATACGCTCAGTTGGGCTACTTCTACTTTCTGCTTCTCTTTCTTCCGCTCTCACTTCCTCCACTGACACAAAGCAGATTACATGTCACTGTATCTCATTTACACACAACTATACACATATTTACCAGAAAGTAAACACAATTCCAGGGGCAGTTTGCAACTCGGTAGTGAGTGTTGCAATCAAGGACAGACAATTTTTACATGCTACACGCTTCAGCACTCGGCGGTCCAGTTCTGTGAGCTTGTGGGGCCTACCACTTCGCGGCTAGACGTTTCCTCTTCACAATAGCAGCACTTGCAGTTGACTGAAATTTGACAAACTGACTTGTTGGAAAGGTGGCATTGTATGTCTGTGCCACGCTGAAAGTCACTGAGCTCTTCAGTAAGGCCATTCTACTGCCAATGTTTGTCTATGGCGATTGCATGGCCATGTGCTCGATTTTATACACGGGTGTGGCTGAAATACTGGTGTGGCTGAAATAACCAAATCCACTAATTGGAAGGGGTGTCCACATACTTTTTTCTATATAGCATATTTACACGTGTGTGTTCGTGCATGCGTGCATGCGTGTGATGCTGTCATGTGATCTGGTGGCAGGCTGTGGTCTCCAGGTCAACTGTCACTTTAGGGGACACCTAGGAGTCTGGTTACAATGGCGCCAGCATGGGGGGAGGCAGGTACGGTTACACACCTGAGGAGAAACAGACATGAAAGAAGCTACAAACACACACACTTGCTCTCTCTCTCATTACTGATTCACTCACAGGCCGTACCTTTAATGACAGACCCTCATATCCCCCATGGAGCTTACAGGTTAACTGTGTCACGTCCCTGTGTGTGTGTGTGTGTGTGTGTGTGTGTGTGTGTGTGTGTGTGTGTGTGTGTGTGTGTGTGTGTGTGTGTGTGTGTGTAGCAAAGGTTAATCAAGGCTGTCTTGTAACCTCATCCTACCCTTTATTAATCATGTTATTTATCTTCCTCCCTCCATTTCACTCCTCTCTCTCCTCTCACCCCCCTCCTTCCTGCTTTCCCTCCATCTCTCTCCATTCCTCTCCTTCCCTCTCTCTCTCTCTCTCTCCCTCCGTCACTCTGTGTCTGCTTGTCACAATACCTTAGCCTTGGCAGAATGGATCTGGCCGCCTACAGATAACTACTGCCTTTGTGTGTTCCATTCTAACAGTGTTTAGGGCTGCTGATACACACCATTCACCCTGGTTTAGCCACATTTATTCATTACCTGTTTATCTATCCATCACATTCATCCACTCATATTTAGCTAGCTTATTTATTCACTAACCCATTTATTCATTTCAATCTTAAACATTATATACAGTAGCACAGTGTTTACCGTAAGCAGAGGACTCACACAAGGACACATTTTGTGAGAATCAAGCCAGTAAAAGTGTTAGTTTGTTTCCCATCGTGTGTGTGTGTGTGTGTGTCCCAGTGTTGGCGAAGCAGACAGAGCCGTCATTGTTTAAAGCCTCCCCTGATTAGTTTACTCTCTCCTGATTAGAAATTTATTAAAATGATGACATGGATCCCTGAGGAGGAGGTGGAGAGGGAGGGGAGGAGAGAGGGGGAGAGAGAGGGGAGGGGAGAGGAGAGGTGGAGAGAGATGGGAGGGGAGGGGAGAGGTGGAGAGAGAGAGAGAGGAAGGGAGGGGAGATGGGAGACGGGTGGAGGGATTCAGGGAAGGGGAGGAGGAGGAGGAAGGGGGGAGTAGGAGAGGCTGTTGAATGAGACCAGGAGACAAGAGGAGAGAGAGGAAGAGGTTTTCTGGTGACATTTACACTTTGACACGTGTGTGTCTGCATTAACGCCTCTACACAGAGTCTGTTGTCATTGCTGTTGTTGTTACTGTGGTTATGGTTGCTACAAAGTACCGTAATGATTATGTTGACATATTTAGCCCTGATAACAGCTGCGGGGAGATAGAGCAACTAGCTGTGATGCTGAGTGTTACAGCTTACATTTCACCCATGGATGAACCTGTAATAGTCTTTTAATGAATCTCCCGTGGGTCTGAACCCTCCAACACACACACACACACACACACACACGTTCACTCACACACACATGCCCCCACACGTGTGAACGATCACAACCATACAAGTACTTACACACATTAAAGGGATACTGGCACTTTGATGTGTTTATTTAACCTTAAGTCCATCACACAGAACATCTATCTGTTTACACACCTCTTCTCTCTCACACTCACTCCATCATCTCCTCATCCCCGTCACTGACAGCACACAAACCCAGAGAGAGGTAGAAAGAGAGAGAGAGAGAGAGAAGAGGTGGCGAAGAGAGAGAGAGAGAGAGAGAGAGAGAGAGAATAGGTGGCGAAAAGAGGGAGGGGGAGAGAAGTAATAGGAAGAGAGGGAGACATGTCATAGAGAGTTCAAAAAGAAGGGTGGGGGTTTCCATAGCGATGAGGGCCCCTGGTTCCTGGTAACCTAATTGGCATGTGTTTCCAGGCTGGTTTTATTATGGTCTATCCTAATCAATGTCCAGTTCACTACCTGGCCTAATAACACTGACCCCCCATACTGCACTGCTTTAGTCTACTCTTCCTTTTTCTCCCTATTTTCTTTTCTCCTCCTTTACTCCTGTCAGGGACTCTCTTTTAGACTGCCTGATTACTGCAGTTGGATCTAGAGGTGTGTGTGTGTGTGTGTGTGTGTGTGTGTGTGTGTGTGTGTGTGTGTGTGTGTGTGTGTGTGTGTGTTTGAGTCCTCTCCTGCTGTAAACCAGTTGGTTTAACGAGGCAGGCTCCTATCAGGCTGAGCATGTAAACCCTAATTGGGAAATGCTTTAAATAATTTCTAATTAGTACAAGTGTGGTAATAATTGGCTGGGTAATCTGAGGATTAATTAACAGTGCTGTTTCTGTGTGTCTGCATGTGTGTGTTTATGTGTGTCCATATCTGTATGTGTGCGTACATGCATGCCTGTGTGTGTGTGCGTGCTTGAATAGACCCTGGGCCTTGCAGCTTGCTAATGGACCACCAGCCTCTCAATGAGGTCTCTGGGAAAGGGAAGCCCAGACAGAAGCATCTTTGTTGGGCTTGTCGTTCTGTGGGTGGCCCCTCCGCCTGGAGACCCTCATTTGTTTCACAGTGGGCATCCACCTTCGCCTCCCATGACCCTCACCTCATTTAACAGTCCCCCCCCACGTTTCTGGTAAACAACACATTTTATTTTGCTGTAACCCAATTGCCCCCCATCCTCACTGCTCCTTCTCTCTCTCTCTATTTTTACCCTTCATTCATCCTCCCTGCTCTCTCCCTCCTTCCATATACCCCCTTCACACTCTTCTTCCCCCTCCAGACTCCTTTTCTCTCCCTCCCTCCCTCTCTCCTTCCTTCCTTCCTTCCTTCCTTCCTCCTTCCCTCACTCTCGCTCTCTCTCTCAGTAGGGGGAGGTGAGGTAGAGTTGGGCTCTTGAGTTGTCTACATCCATCCACCTGGCCCACCCTCTAATTACTGCATCCTTTCTTCTGAAAATAAAAGAATGAGGGAGGGAGGAAATAAGAAAATGGCCACTTGTTACCTCAAGCATTGCTTTAAAAACACCCTCCTTTTCAATTGGCCGTAGAATGTGCCGGCGGTAATGACGTATCGGATTCAGTTTGCCAGGAATTTTAGTTTTTAAAATGATTTACCTGGTTATTTATTTATTGATTTACTTTTTATCTGGTCTGCAAGATACTCTTTACATGGATTTATGATTTACTGTTGCTTTATCCTATGTATCCAACTCCTGTTAACTCCTACACTCTTTGGAAAAAAAGGTGCTATCTAGAACCTAAAACGGTTATTCGGCTGTCCCCATAGATAGATAGATAGATAGATAGATAGATAGATAGATAGATAGATAGATAGATAGATAGATAGATAGATAGATAGATAGATAGATAGATAGATAGATAGATAGATAGATAGATAGATAGATAGATAGATAGATAGATGGATGGATGGATGGATGGATGGATGGATGGATGGATGGATGGATGGATGGATGGATGGATGGATGGATGGATGGATGGATGGATGGATGGATGGATGGATGGATGGATGGATGGATGGATGGATGGATGGATGGATGGATGGATGGATGGATGGATGGATGGATGGATGGATGGATGGATGGATGGATGGATGGATGGATGGATGGATGGATGGATGGATGGATGGATGGATGGATGGATGGATGGATGGATGGATGGATGGATGGATAGATAGATAGATAGATAGATAGATAGATAGATAGATAGATAGATAGATAGATAGATAGATAGATAGATAGGTAGGTACTTTATTGATCCCCCGGGGGGGAAATTTAATTGTCAAGCAGCTACAACAAAACACAGGGCAGGTGCAAAATGCCACAACAAAAGACAGATACACGGTACATGATACATAGAGCGGCAGTATGAAAAAGTAGGAGGCCTTTGGAGAACCCTTTTGTGTCCCATGTAGAATCCTTTTCACAGAGGGTTCTACATGGAACCCAAAAGGGTTCTACCTGGAAATAAAAAGGGTTCTCCTATGGAAACAGCCGAAGAACCCTTTTGGAACCCTAAGTGAGTTTTAGTCCTTGCATTTTCCCATTGTTATAAGTCAGTAATCTATAAGGCTAGCGCTGGTCCCCTGGCCAGTTGCTGACATTTAGTGGGCCAGTGGAAGGACATGCCCTTCCCCTCCCCCTCCTTTTCCTTCTCTACCCCCCCCCTCCCCACACACACACTCTTCCTCCCATTCCCTCCATCCTCCCAGTTCATCAGACCGTAGTGAATGGGAGGCTGATAAGCCTTTTGTCTGGCCTGACAATGTCCTGGTGAAAGGTGCTGAGAGACGGGACGGGATGGTTGTTTCTCCTACCTCCTTCCTCTGCCTCTGTCCCTCACCACTTACCCCTCTCTCGTCCCTGTGTCCTCTCCTCTCACCCCTCTCTCCAGCCCGCTCTCCTCATTCTACCCACCCCTCTCCTCTTCTATGGCTCCATAACCCCTCTTGCCCCTCCTCTCTCCTCCTCTCGCCCCCTCTCCCTTCATCCCCCTTCACCCCTTTCCCTATTGCCTTCACCCCTCTCTCCTCTTTTTCCACCCCTCGATTCTCCCTTCTCTTTCCCTACTCACTATCTGACCCCCCCCCCACCTCTCTTGTCAACCCCCAGTCCCTCTGTCCGTCTCACCACCAGAGACAACTCATTAGGCGACTGCTCCCTGGTTAATTGGCTAGCTGAAAGAAAGGAGCGAGAGAGAGAGAGAGAGAGAGAATAAAAGAAAAGAACACCCACTCTGTCCTGGGAGAAAGGGAATCGACTTGTATGTTTGTCACAGTGGCAAGCTTTCCCAACAGTGATGTACAGTAGGAGCTGTCAGTATCCTGATGGGATCTTGTCACACTGATCAGGGGAAATGGACTATAGCTTAGTTCATTCTGCAGTCCTTCTAACTCTACTCTGCATACATTCTGTTGTTTTGTTGTAAAGAAACAATCCTGGCATTTGGAGAAGGAATAATGTGACTACTTTGTAATGTGTAAAGGGGTTCTTATTTCTCTGAACATTTTGAAAGATAACATAACACCTTAAATGAGAGAATAAATCTAGGGCTCATCAGACAGGAGTAATGTTATCTGTTGTCTGTGTGGCTGTAGAAATCAATCAATCAATCAATCAAATGTATTTATAAAGCCCTTTTTACATCAGCCGATGTCACAAAGTGCTATACAGAAACCCAGCCTAAAACCCCAAACAGCAAGCAATGCAGATGTAGAAGCACGGTGGCTAGGAAAAACTCCCTAGAAAGGCAAAAAGCTAGGAAGAAGCCTAGATAGGAACCAGGCTCTGAGGGGTGGCCAGTCCCGTTCTGGCTGTGCCAGGTGGAGATTATAATAATACATGGCCATTAAAGCCAGATCTTTCTCCAAGATGTTCAAATGTTCATAGATGACCAGCATGAGTTGTCTGGTTGTGTGCTGTAATTCAGGGTGTGTAGCATTAGTAACAACTGAGGTCATGCCATTTAGCAGATGGTTTTATCCACAACAGTACAGTGAGTGGATACATTTTAGTATACAGCCCCAGAGGGAATTGAACCCATGGGAGTGCTACGCTCTTGCCAACAGATCCACGCGGGAACTAAAGTTGTAGGTACTAAATCAGTCAGTAGGGGGAGTTCTTCCTCAAGTAGTATGAAGGCTATTAGTAAAGCCTTTGACAAATCCAGAATATACAAGCATCTAATTAACACAACTTTCTCACAAGTAAGTCACCTTTATGTCTCTGCTCAAATGTCAGGATGGACGAGCGGTGTAAGACGCCAGACTCAAGGTGAAATTCCTTCCTGGCAAACAGTATTCTGGTCTCTGAATGGAGGCGCGGGTTTGAATCATGCTTCGGACAAATATTTTACCATTAAAGTGAGATTAGACATGAAGGTCTTATTGTGATAGTTACAATATGCCAATCTAGTTAATTAGTAAAGTTGAGGTCCGCGATATGCAAAACATGTTGTTGTTTTTGTTTTGAGGAAATGACCATCCAGCATCATGTTAAAGAAACAGTAATACATACTCTGCTGTTCTATCACGCGTACAATGATGTGTAGTAATTGTTTGAAGTAACATATGTTTTGTTGTAATATTGCAAACGGACGTGACAGATTCACCACAATGGATTCCAGTTTAAAGTGGATGTTTTTTTGTTATTTTTTATCAAAGCTCTATATTAGTCAACATGTCAACATCAGGGGTTATTCAGCAAACGTGTGTGTGTGTGCGCGCGTGTGCATGTTGGTGTGTGAGTTCTTGCCTGTGGTGCAGTCCAGCCCTACAACTTGCTTTGGCTTCAGTGGGGTAAATTAACTAGTAAAAATACTTTGAGTATCTACTTTACTTTACTATTTATATTTGACAACTTTTACTTTTACTTCACTACATTCCGAAAAAAAAAGAGTACTTTTTACGTCCATACATTTTCCCTGACACCCAAAATCATTGTTACATTTCATATGGGTTTTCATATAAGCCCTTTTGTGTTTCCAACCTCACCTGCACACATTTTTTACCATGTTTTTAATCTGTACTGATTTGTCTTTCACTTGTCTTTGGTGCAACTAAATGAAACCAAAATGTTCTGGCCGAACAGCAAAATGGTCGAATCAATGCACGTATCAAGAGAACATGCAGCCATTCCGTTTGCCTCAGATCTTGTAGACTCACTAAACACAAATAGCCAACTGGGTTTGTAATTGATGTTGTAGTGTGCAGTCCATAAATAAAATAAAAACAAGAACATCGTGCCATCTGGTTTTCTTAATATAAGGCATTTGATTTATAGCATTTACTTTTAAGTTTGATTCTTAAGTACATTTAAAACCAGATACTTTTAGACTTTTACTCAAATAGTATTCTACTGGGTGACTTTCACTTAAGTCATGTTCTATTAAGGTACCTTTACTTTTCCTCAAGTATGGGTACTTTTTCCATCACAGTGTGGCTTTAGGTTGCCAGCTGAAATCACATGGAGAATGACTGTAGTAGAGTATGTGTATACTGATACCAAGGTGACAGGGGTTTGACTATCTGTTTAACCCAATGAAATCAGTTAATAGTAAGCCATGACATGACCATTCCTGTGTCTGGGTATAGGGGATGGTGTCAAAATGTAATACCTGTTTAAACAAAGAAATACATGCCTCTCTTTCTGTTTCTCTCCTCCTCCACTCTTCTCTCTCTCTCTATAGTGGTATGATAACAGGATCAGTGGCTGGCTAGGAGCATTGGGATGGAGCCAACGGAGGGATGATATGAGAGGAGAGGAGTCTCTCTCTCTCCAGATCACTATCCCCCCTCCCTCCTCCCTCCTCCCCCCTTCATGCCTGCACCTGATGGAGTGAGGATTAAGAGAAGAGAGAGAGAGAGAGAGAGAGAGAGAGAGAGAGAGAGAGAGAGCATTAGCAAAGATTGAAGCTGATCTTTACATTGCCCACTAGCTCTGGATTTGGTTTAGTAGAGATGACTGCATCTCTCTCTCTCTCTCTCTCTCTCTGTGTTTTTCTCCAAGTGTATTTTCAGCACAGAGAGAGGGAGAGGGAAGATTGTTGGGAGGGGAAGAGGGAGATGAGTTGAGACATAGATTCCATAACCATTGTATGTCAATCACAGTGTGTGTGTGTGTGTGTGTGTGTGTGTGTGTGTGTGTGTGTGTGTGTGTGTGTGTGTGTGTGTGTGTGTGTGTGTGTGTGTGTACAGCCCCCCTCTCTTTTCACATACCCTGGTGATTAGCTCTGTTAGTGGTGGGAGAGAGAGAGAGGGGAATGCAGTAAGGCCTTGGGAAAGAGAGGGAGCTAGAGGGAGTGTGAAAGGAAAAAGAGAGAAACAGATATAGAGACAGATACTGACAGAATGAGCTGGTAAGAAGTAGGGCTGGGGATGGGGGGTGGGGGGGGGGGGGGTAAGGGTTGGGCACAATATTCCTTTTGTACTGCTATACCATGTGCATACTGTCAATCAAATCTTCAGCATCATGTCCAGTGTCCTTGTCCTAAACATCTAATTCTATATCGCCTCATGTCTTACAGTAGACAATGAGAGTTGAGACATGTCTTTGCAAACATCTTCCTCTCCCTCCACTGTAAGGAATCACAGAGAAACATTCTGATCTATGGTAATCTGTTCTGTCTTTGTGTGTGGATGTGTGGAAATGTTGTAAGCTCTAGAGTATGAATTGTATGTTTTTATCTTCTTTCTCTTTCTCTTTCGCTCCCGATCTCTCGCCGTGTCCTAAGTGGGTGTGTAGAGCCTGAAGCTGCAGATGAACATGAAACAGAAGAGAACCAAACAGAGAAAGTGACAGTCTTAAAACTGCTTTAGATCTCTATAAGAGGTAAGAGGTAAAGGAAGGATTAAGATGTTGGGACATGGATAACATCTTTGGGGGGGGGGGGGGTTCTATTCATGGCTAGTGATGTAGAGTACTGTAGCAGGGCCAGACAGACCACTAACTGATTCCAATATATTAATATCATAGGTAGGCTTATTCTCATGTTGTATAGGTATAAGGTATTGCACAGAGACGGCATATTGTATATGTTAGGGTACGTGTTGACTAAGTCTCTCAGATGTAATTTATTTTCCAATGAATGTGTGCTTATAGCTTGTCGTTGTTTGACTCTTTCTTACTGAAACATTGAGTGTTTTAGGAGGAGTGAATTGATATGATATATACCATGATTTGATGTAGTTACAGCATTATACATATAGTCTAGGCTCTACTTTTGGCTTGTGAAATAAAGGAACCATGTTCATCTCTAGCTGTAATGTAGTTTACAGAGCAGGGATGTTAACGCTTTGAGGTAAAGATCACACACATCCTGTACGCCTTTTATGTCCCTCCATGGATCCTGTCTTTGAAATGTACATTTGAAATACGCCGCACACTTCCTTGTTGTGAAATAGATCAGATTCAATTGTTCATGTAAAATAGTCTCGGCCTCCCTCTATGAGACGTTCTTGGTTCTGTATAGCAAGCAACTTGTGTGAAATATAGCTGATCCACTTATACAATACATAATTTCAAAGATATTCTCTATGTGTTGGATCTGTGTACTGCTCTACAAAACATGGGATCCACTCTATTTTCTAAGAGCTGTGATATGTGGGATATATTCAAGATCCACTGTATCCACAGATTGGGATCAGAGGCAAGACAGTAAAAACACACACACAAAGATTGTTTGCAGAGGGTTCATTCATGGAGCATTTCCCAGGTATAGTTTGTCCTGGACTCTAAATATCATCCTGTATAAATGGTAGGCTATGGAAGTAGCATGAAGTGTTCCAGTAATGTAGGTCTACTTTGAGAAGGTATTCTCTGTTCTCCTCCCCTCTCTATATCTTTAATTAAGCTTTTCAGTTCCGATAAGATGTTGTCTTTGAGACAAAAGATGATCATAACATTGATAATTAATGTACATTAGTGGATAAAATTGTTTTAAAATTAAGGAAAGTTTTTGTTCTCTTGAGCTCAAGATATTAAATGTATTATAATTTATAACAGCAAAACTATTTACATTGTGAATCATATGTAAATGAATCATGGTAAATAATGAGTATTAGTTATATTGTATTTATGGAATCAAAAATCAAAGAATGAAAGTTATTAAAGTTAATTTTAAAGACTCGTTATTTGTAAATGTTTCTCACATTAGACCATCTTCTATTGGACACTGACAAATGTTCCACAAAATAATGTTACTGCATTATATTCATACACAGTTTATGTGACAGTTTTTGCTGTAGTGTTTTTGCCCCTGTCAAATTAGCCTACGTCCTGTTATGATACCGTGGGCGCACGCATGCACGTGCGGCTGATTGTAGTCGGTTTTGTCAGCTCTTTTTATTATCATTTTTGGACCAAATTAGGCGTGTAACAGTCCTGTGAATAGGTGCGCGTGAGGCTTGCTTTGTTTTGCCCTGTATTATTCTTTCTGTAATTTCCCTGTCTTCTGCACTGGAGAAAAAAAACCTGCAACAAAATCAAATTAAAAATTCTATTGAGAATGTTGCTCTTGTTATTCAGATGCGCGTTTGCATCGTTTTTGTTCTTCTAATTTCATCCGCCGTCACTATCACAGCGGTGCACGGGGTAATTAGTGTTTTTTACCTAAGTCTCCCTAGCAGACTCATATTCTAAGATTCTTATCGCTCTTAGAACACTGTATTTTTTTTGTTTTTCATTTTATTTTATTTAGGCTATGTACGCTTGTTTTATATGAAATAGGCCTACTCATTTGTCCAGTTTTTGTGGGCTATATGTTTTTATTTTTATTCTTTTAACTTTTAGGTGATATAGAGGCTTGCTATTTTGGGCGCACATGCCAACATATAACGGATTGATTTTACCTTTAAAATGCATCCGTGCATTTTGGCCTGGAGTTTCATTTATTTTATGGAAGAAAAAATAAGATGAGTCAGGTATTGTTTAAGCTATTGCCGGTCTTTGCAGTATTGTCAGTTGAGAATGAGAGGATAAAAACGGCGGATAGAGAGTGGGGAATAAAAGCAAGAGAATGAGACGGATGGAGAGCTTGCACGCAAGCAGTGATTAGCTATAGCGTGTTGCGGGATCATGGACCGGCGGGACATGTGCAGGGAGGACGCTCCTGACTGAGTCCCAGTGGAATGGCGCCGACCCTAGCTGATTAGGTACGAGCAGCACTCACGGGTTGGCGTCGGTAATTCCGATGATTTTATTGCGGGGTTCATCTCCTCAGCCCTAGACAACTGCGGTGTGCGCGCTGCAATTTGACATTTCCAACACAATGATTAAGGGTGAAAGAGCGGGTAGCACTGCACCTCTGTTTTCCTCTTACTGTGAATTACAGGTTCTCGGTGCTCTAAAAAAAAACAAATTTTCTCTCTCCTTTTCATTTACTGTCTGTCTTTTTTTTCACGAGAGGGACATAAAGTGCAGTCAGTGGAGTGCATGGCTGAAGAACTGTAGCTATAGGTCTATTTGTTTGGCTGATAACGAAACAAGGAAATAATACACAAACATATACTTGTTGTGCTTAACAAATGAATTAAAGTCGTTTCAATGAAGCTGCACGGTGAATGTTAAACATAACCTATACCTTAATGCTTGTGTTAATTTTTCTAAACTAGGCTAGATCAAATTAAAGTTGTTCTTAAGCAGATGAATACACACAATTAATCTAAAATGAGTTTAATTATAATATTAGCATTTAATCTAGTGCAACTTTAAGCCTTATTTAGCCTAGAAAAAATAGCTTATACCACCATAGAATTAAAAAAATATATATATATATTTAGTGCTTTTCTCAAAAATGTCCCTCTTAACCTGACAAATACCCTACATTTTCTTTATAACAATAATTTACCTGAGAATAATGTAGGGTGTCCATTGAATTAGATAGGCTGCTACACCTTCAGTTAGATATATCCTAGTCTTCCACAGGTTTCCACAATTAGCTTATGTCAATCAATCCAATGTAAATGGCAAAACAGCAATTTTCTGTCACAATGATTGTTACACTAACCAAACACTGGTGTGTGTGTGTGTGTGTGTGTGTGTGTGTGTGTGTGTGTGTGTGTGTGTGTGTGTGTGTGTGTGTGTGTGTGTGTGTGAATACCATTTTCATTTTGCCCAGACATTTCAAACTGCTATCAATATAACCACAATGAATTGTGATAGAGGGTACATGGGGGAGAGAGAAAGAGAGAGTGAAATAATGTATGGAAAATTGTGTCACTGTCGCTTCAGTGTCACTGTTTCTAATTGGTGCTTGTTTTATGTCTATAAATATGGGTGTGGTAAACCTCCAGTGAAATGACCTGAGGAAGATCCTAGCAGGATCGAAACATTGTTTGTTTATTAATACAGGTAAGTGGTGGAGCTTATGAACGTGCAGGCTCTATATACTGTTTCCCTGACAGACGCGGTCTCCATCAGAAACAGGCCTTTGTCACCGTCACCCTTAGAATTATCAGACGGTCCGAAATACAGGAAAACTGGAGACAGCAGGACCTTTCCCATGATAGAGACTGGCATCTTATCAGATCAGGATAGAAAGTTTATTTTCTGGAGTAAATCTGGATCGAGGGGGGATAATGAAATGATACATCCCTTATGGACACAAAGAGAGAGGGATGTGAAAAAAGAGAAAGAAAGAAAGAAAGAAAGAAAGGAGATTAGCTCTCCTAAAGCACATGTGGCTTTAGTACACCCTGACAGACAGCGGATTGAAAGGTCATCAAGTTATAATCCCTCCTTTCTTCTCCTTTAATCCTGTGAGGGTGTCTCACTCCATCACTGGGACAGGACAGAGAAGGATGTACGCAGCAGGGAGGTGGCTCACTTAATGTTGTCCTCGTAATACTGTATGTAGGTCTTTCTGCTGGCTTATTTCAATTAGTTTCATTATAACTGATGAGGCTATTATTGTGTTATTGTTTTTCATGATTAGAAGTATGTGTCTGTGTGTGTTGTAACTCCCCCAGTCATCACATCTGGTTAAACAAGGAGATCCTTATCATCTCTAGGAGGAAATTAAAGGCTTGGTCCATGAGGTGGAGATATGCTAATGACATGCAGAGCAGTTGGAATGCAGTTCTGTGTGCTGTCTGGCTCTGCATTGGGCCACCCTACTGATAATTGGCTGTCTGGCTGTGCATTATTTGGAAAAAGCTCACAAGTTAAGCATTTTACTGTACTGTTTTACATCTGCTGTATCCTGTGCATGTGACAATACAACTTGAAAGTTGATACACATAGTCTGAATACCTAACCAGTTAGGGACCCGGTTTTACTCTAACATCAGCTCTGTCACTTTGTCTACATATGTATGTTCATGAATAGAAATGAAGCGTTCCCTAAAAGTGCTGCTTCATGGTGACAGACAGACAGACGTAGGCAGGCAGGCAGACAGGAAGACAGACAGACAGAATGGCAAACTGTTTCTCCGATATCACCATTACACAGGATATGGACTTCTTCTTCTACGCCGGAAAAATTGAAAAATATTAATGCAAAGTGCCTTGGCTTTTATGGAGTATGTAATTTTGATATGTGTTAGTGTTATTGTCCTGGAGGGTGTGTGGTGTGTAGGCTGCTGTGATTGCAGGTCTGGTCTGCATTGTGGGGAGAGAGCTGGCAGGCAGGCAGCAGGATGAGATAGGAGTATTACACCTTCCACTCCCAATCTGGCTGGATGTTCCTCTATCATTCTTCCGTTTCCATCCACTTACGCTATAATTAAGTTTGCTGACCCCCAGTCTCACTGCCTTAACTAGGCAATGGGAAATGTACAGCTACTGCAGATCTCTTAGCCTTGTGCGCTCGTCCCCTCTCTCTCTCTCTCTCTCTCTCTCTCTCTCTCTCTCTCTCTCTCTCTCTCTCTCTCTCTCTCTCTCTCTCTCTCTCTCTCTCTCTCTCTCTCCCTCGCCTGTATCTCTCTCTCTGGTCCCTCTCCCCCTCTCACAGTCTCTGTGGTGTGGTGGTAATAGAATAAGAATTATTAATCTAGTAATTGTGTAGAACACATTAGTTTGCATAGAATTTCCCCTCTCTCATTTTCAACGCTTGATTATCGGGCTATGGAACTGGCTCTACCCCCTCCCTCCACCCACCCTCCATCTATTCTCCTTCACCCTGACTGTTACACACACACACACACAAACACACACACACACACACATACACAGACACACACATACACAGACACACACACACGCCTATGAATATGTCCACCTTGACAGCTCCAAGGGAAAAAGAGCATGCACATAGCATTAGAAATGTCTTGTGAAGACAGATGAAACCAAGTGTGCGTGTACGTTTTTCAGTCTGTTCGAAATGCTGCCTCTGTTCTTGACTTGACCGAAGATTTAAAAAACTACAATTTAAAAAATTATGTGAAATGAATTTAGATTATACAGAACATTTAATGCTCTCTGTCATTACATACCTTGTTAATTGAATTAACACCTTGCAAAGCATGAGATATTATTTCCTGCTAATGTTGGCACATTGTACAGATCCACACTCTATGGGAAAAATGTATGAATTAGAATGTCTACTAAGCACCTTCATAATAAAGATATAGACACAATAGAAGGTGATTCATTAGCCTCAATAGATATAATTTAATCAGTTTAGTTTGCACCAGGTTCCACTGAGTTTAGGGGAAAGTTTGTTGAACAGAACAAACTTCACAACTGTTGTTTTATCCAGAGGACGAGGCCTAGAAACCGCAATGCATTTAGGGAGCCAACACGTCTACGCGGCTTCTGCATGACTCAGATAGAAAGAGGGAAAGAATGGGAGAAACAAAAAAATTGTTTCTGAATGTCAGAGGGCTCAGGTGGGAGTTGGGCAAACCTCAGTATAGAGAAGGCTGAGGGTTATTTAATTAAATTGTTCCTACCGGGATCACTGTTTGTCTGGAATACGGATAGACGGAGAGGAGGGAGAGGGAGGAAGAAGGGATTGAGAGTACCTGGGAGGGTTGGAGAAGGTTGGGGTGGTGGTGGTGGTGGTGGTGACGGGGGGGTAATTCACTGTTATTCACTAAAGCTAGTATCTCAGACAGCACCACAAGTAGTGGATCACACACTGATGAGTCTGAAGCTGGCAAGCACAGTCAGTTTCAAGCATATGTTAACACACACTCATGCACGCATGCACAAACACAGTCCATAAATGGCTGACTGACCGGGAGGACGATGATGAGACACATGCAGGAGAAAAAAAGGACATCTGCATCACAGTTAATTCAATCATCACTTTCTAATACATCTGTCTCTGTTCTCTCTCCTCTTACAGCATGTGGTCTCCTCTACAGCTCCCATCAACCCCCAGGAGAAGATGAAGGGAGCTTTGAGCCTCTCAGACTGAAGGTAAGGAAGAGAGAGATTAAGGAGGAGAGACATAGAGAGGAGAGGATTATGTCATATCAGAAGTGTTCCCTTGATGTACCCTCATACAGGAACAGTTGGTGTTCACTTTTATTATGTCCCCCTCTCCAAAATGGGGATCAATATATGAACCCGGAATCATTGCAGATATGTGTGAGACTCATAGGCTGCGTGTGGCTATCACTGATACATGTTTAAAGATGAGCTATTTCAAGGGTGCCCCTTTCTGAAGTGCCTTCCATAGTTTTACTGATATCCATATCAAAGGTTCCTGTGTTTTATGATAATAATATGTGTGTATGTGTGTGTGTGTGTGTGTGTGTGTGTGTGTGTGTGTGTGTGTGTGTGTGTGTGTGTGTGTGTGTGTGTGTGTGTGTGTGTGTGTGTACATGCTTGCCTGCCTGCCTGCCTGCCTGCCCGCCCGCCTGCCTGCCTGCCTGCCCGCCTGCCTGCCTGCCTGTGCACATGCTGTGTGTGTGTCCACATCTACCTCTCTCTGTGTGTGTAACCATTCAATTAAATACACTGCTATCACTAACAGGATTAGCTGAATGGAAGGCAGAAGTCTATCATTGCTTATTGATCTGCTCCGATCCCCATCAGAGGACAGATATTCTCTGGGGAACACACACTCACACACACATTGGGGATCGTCAGCTCCCAGCTCAGGTATTACATTGTAGGATATCTGTGAAGCGTAAAACGAGACACCCATCTCTCTCCATCAGGATAGAGTCAAATAAGTCAAAGATGCTTCTGGCCCACTTCCCATCACCCTTCCTGCTTGGAAATACAATTAACTCCCACTCCATTTCAAACGGTCCTGGATCAATAACTAATCCATTGATCCGTCTGTCGATAATGCTGAGCAACAGTGGAGGGGGGCTCTCTCTCTCTCTCTCTCTCTCTCTCTCTCTCTCTCTCTCTCTCTCTCTCTCTCTCTCTCTCTCTCTCTTACAACTTCCAAAGTAAGAAGTTATTTTCTGCCAACTTCAGCATCCCGCCAACTTTTTGCAGACTTTTCTTTACATCTGAAAGGTATTGGCGGCAACAAAGCCTGTACTTTTATTTCCCCCAACCGACCTAGTCATGATTGTGGTAATGTATTTAAAAGTCCTGCCAACCCCTCAGTATAAACATCACCTTACATCTTACCGTCTTTGGCATGCATTAACTCATGAACATTCTGTTGTCTGACATCAAACTTGTCCTTGTCATCGTGACAAGTATAAACCTGGTATAAACACAAAAACGGCAGTCTGCATGACATTGAAGCAGCCTGGTCCAAATGGCAACGTTACCTGCTCTATTTCTTTCACCCAAAAAACAGCTGTTTAAAAATTTATTTACGATATGTCAATCTAGCAAGCCAGGCAACTAAAAGCAACTTTCTCTAGACAATGTTTTGGTTGGTTGCTAACATTAGCTATCTAGCTGTGTAGCCAGCTCATATAAATAACAGAACATATCTGACTAAATGTTGAGTTTAACTGTAGCCAACATTTTATTCATCGAAACAGGAAAATTAACACACTACAAGGTAATTATTTACAAATTATTTACAAGTAGGGGAGAGTGGGGTAACTGAGCCAAAGGGGTAAGTTGAGCTACCCTTGTTTCTAGGATACCATACATACAATTAATAATTTATCCAAATGTTTAGGAAGAGGTCATCAATTCATTGAGTCTGTGAAGGAAGAAACCACATGGTAAGCAAGTTAGGTCCAAAAAACGTATTTTCACCCAGTCCAAATTAATTTATTGACCAAATAAATGTATTGTGTTAGAGGTTTCATGACTCTTGCATCTAAACCTAAGTAGGTCCTAAATCTAACATGAAAATGCATTATTGTAGCTGTTTGAGCTAATATAGTTAAAATGTTTGCCTTGGGGTAAATTGAGCCAATGGCAATTGGTTAAGCTAATGGTTGAGCCAATGGCAAGTTGAGCAAAGTGTTTTCTTCCCAGGTGTAATGCAAGGCATTATCACTGGGATATGAGGTAACAACAGGGATTGGGCTATGTTAAAAGTGTACCAATTATTTGTTAGTTGTTAAGACTGTGTTAAAAGATGCTTAAAAATATTAAAAGACAAAAAAGGGATTGAGATTGTGTTGAATTGTGTTTGGGGACTAAAGATTGACATGGATTTATAAAGGTAGTGGTAACCCTGAGTAAGTTGTGCCAAGAGACCACTTTTTTTGGACAAGCTATATTTTTCTAAACTGTATTGTTTACATTAATTCTGATTATTTCCAGGGATACACAACATCCTGAAATATATGTAGATATTTTTGTTAGAAAAAATATTTTGCTTGACGGAGTGATGCTGAATGTTAAAAAATGGTTCACCTTACCCCACTCTCCCCTATGGCGAGCTGCTAATATACTGTTAATGTGATGAAATGAAATGAAAGCAGTGCATTTCTGTCGGATTTATCTTGTCTCATGTCAGGTTACCATGACAACACATTTTTTATTTGTATAAATATTTTTTTTTTTATTAAACTTTATTTATCTAGGCAAGTCAGTTAAGAACAAATTCATATTTACAATGGCGGCCTACACCGGCGAAACTCGGACGACGCTGGGCCAATTGTGCGCCGCCTTATGGGACTCCCAATCACGGCCGGTTGTGATACAGTCTGGATTCAAACCAGGTTGTCTGTAGTGACGCCTCTAGCACTGAGATGCAGTGTCTTAGACCACTGTGCCACTTGGGAGCCCCACGATTGCAACAACAGGGTCAAAGTTGAATGTCTCTTGCTCAGTTGCAGCAAGCAATGACGATATAAATGGCAAATGCCGACAAGAATGTTTGTTTGAAATGTGACCATAAAAACATTGCCCAATTCTTTTTTCAGGCAACATACTCACTCCAATCTCTTAACACAGTAAATAAAGCAACAGTTACCAGGGAGAGGGGGAGAAGGGGGACAGAGTGGGGAGATTGGGAGAAGCACAATGAAGCCATTGGTTAAACCAATTGAGACAGACAAAAAATTAAGACCGAATTCGAGTTCATTTGTTGACTGCTGCCATCTTCCTTTCTTCAGGAATGACGTCCTACTATAATTCCCTCCTGTCAGCTGAGTCCTATCTGTGTGAGCTGTGTACTGTACGAACAATGGGAACATCAAGAGGGCAGAGATAGAAAGAAAAAGAGGAGTTGAGAGATGATGGAGAGAGAGCGAGAGAGAGAGAGAGAGAGAGAGAGAGAGAGAGAGAGGGAGAGATAGAGAGGGAGAGGGAGAGAGACAGAGAGAGAGAGGATAATAATCTGTGCATTAGCTGACAGCAGCTCACGCTCTGTGACTCAGGTGTCAGAGGGGTGAAAGAGGGCCGACGCAAATGAGAGAAATTAATAACACAGTTGGCTGTTGAGAAAGAGACACATACTGTACGAGGAGAAGCCTCAACGTGTTCTTCTGGATGCAGCTGTGACAAGACCAGAAGAATTAGTCCAATTAAAATGTGTAATTGCTTCGCTAATTCCCCCTGTTAATTTCTCTCTGGGTGCGCAGAGGGGTGATAGCATAATAGGCAGAGCATTTTTAACCCCTCGCCTCTCCCTCCTGTCTTCTCTCCCTCTGCTCTCTCTCTCTCTTTCTCTTTCTCTCTTTGAATAGCTCCTCTCTGCTCCCCATCCCCATCGGTACCCCCAACCGATTTCTCTATGGAGTCTCCAAAAGTCTTCTTTTGTCTTTTGTCTTTCTCTCAGAATAGGTTGTTAGCAGACTGTTTCATTTAACCCTTTCCTGCAGTCAATGACCAAAAGTGCCCTCTTTGACCTCATAGGTGGAATGTTATTTAAATTAAAACAACAAAAATCCTGTGTTTCTATTTCAAACAGTTTTGTTATATTTCAGTCTTCCCTGATGTATATAAAGTGTACTATTGTGATGCTAACTCAAATGTAATACATTTCAAATGTAATACATATATCCGACACGGTACAGGGGTCTTCTTTTTTTGAAGCCCATAACCATGTCTGTGAGGTGTATACTTTTGTTTCAAAGCAGATTTGTTTAAGACTACCAATAATCACTCTGTATGACCCTGATTTAGCCCACTGCAGTAAAAGGGAAAGCTGCAGAGAAAGAGACATACAGTCAGTGGGGGAAAGGTTTTTAGTGAACAAGTAGTGTAGCCTAGTAATGTTTTCGACATTTTGGTGGGAATTCAATAGATATATTTATTAGAGTATGAATAATCGAAACATAATTTGTATTTACTCCACCTGAAAGGCAGAATATACTTTAGGAATGCTTTCAACCAACTTTCAGGAAAACAACCAAAACATGACATTCCAAAAGTCAGTGATTTGAGAGGCCAACAAGACAAGTGGGTTTCCATTGTTGTTGGTTGAGGAGAAACTTGCCACTATGTAGCATGTCCTTAGGCATGAAGCTTTTAGCAACTCACCTTTCATAGTTGCTTACTGTGGCATTGCCTTACAAAAAATACACGTCAAATTTGCAGTTTCACACGTGAAACCATATTGTAAAAAAAATGTATTACATTTGAGTTCACATGTTAACACCACCTTTTCACATGTAAGAAAAAAAATGTTTCACCTCATGTGAATTGCAGTTGCAACCACAAATTCCACATGTTAAAAACGTTCACATGTGAAAAAGCAGATATGCAAAAGGTGGGAAAAAAACGTTGTCATGTGAAAATGTCACGTTCACAAATGGAATTGCATTTTCACATGTAGAAAACCATCACATGTGAATATCACATTTGCAGTTTCACATATAACAAACATGTGGCATTGCAAGTTCACATGTGGTGGTGAAATAGGTTTATTATCCTCATATGAAAAGGTGGTGTTAACATGTTGCAGTAGCAATGTTTCCACACATGGAATTGTTCATTCTGTAATGCCATTCTGTAAAAGGTAACTATAATATAACTATAGTATAATATTTAAAGTGCATAAAAAATAATAATGTCTAAATTCTGAGCCATCCATTCGGAGTGTTACTGCTGGAGGCACACGTCTCTGTTCTTCATATTTTGGTCAGTGACCATTGGAAGAAGCCCAGTGAAAAGAACAGAGAAGCTAGCACTCTGCGTCTCCTTATTTATCATATTTAACATGTTACAATTAGCACTGTCAGAGCTAATCAGTTAACTCAAGTTTAAAAAATGTTTTGCATTGTCTGAAAGCGTTCGAAATACACTGAAAACATCCAAAATACATAATCTATACAGCTAAAAAGAACTATGTGATTTCAAGTTGACTTTGAGGTTAAAGAAAGGGTTTATACATGTACTTGAGATGGTAACCGTTATCTTGGACAAAATAAAGATGTCAATATTCTTATAATGGTTTTTGTATAAAAAAAATCTGAAATTACAGCTCAATTTTAGCAAATTATGAAGTTGCGATTAGTTGTGATTAATCACAGCAAATTCTGCGATAAACTCGATTACATTTTTTAATAATTTGACAGCCCTAGTTGAAATTGAAATGTGAAAATGCACATGTGAAAGTGTAGCGGACATGAGTCGATTATGGTTGCTCATGGTCACGTGATCATGTAGCCCCGCCTGCGACTTTAAAATTAATGTTGGCCCTCTTGGTCTAATGGTCAAGCCGTTGGCCTCTCTGGCTCTCTTGTGGGGGACCCGGGTTCTCATCCTGCCATTTACAAAAACACACTTGAATCTTATGTTAAATGTTGAGAAACGACGTCTGAGTCGTGAAACATCCACATAATACGTAACATATGTCTGATAACCACGTCGTTAATTTTTTTAAATGTTGGTATTGTTTTTTACATTTTCAGATTTTCACAGGATTTGTACACACGTGTGTCACACGAGTCCGAAAACCACGTGTTTTTTCACGTGATCTTTTCACAAAAATATTTAATATCTTTTTTTTGTAAGGGTGTGTGCATGTGTGCTGTCTCTCTGGCACCATGGTGTAAAACGTCAACTACAGTACAGTATATCAACAGGTGCCATCTTTTCATAAGAACAACCTAATGACCAAACATCCCTTGAAATCTGTCAGTTATCTCTGTCAATCCAAGAACCCTCTATGTGATTGATCCCTAAGCTTTTAAATCAGGAATCCGCAAGTCGTGAGCGACCCTATGCCTCGACCACTTCTTGTGTAGTATTTGAGTTCAAAGTGAAAACACTACACAAGAAGTAGGGGCGGAATAGGGTCGCCCACGACCTGCGGATTGCTGCTTTAAATCAAACAGTGAATGATATGGGATTACAATGATTGTTCCATCAATCAAATCTCAGGAAGTAGCTACCCACATGAGAAGCAGAGGATGAGGTACGTAAATAAAACTAAAATGATCTACTTGAAGGTAATTGTCTCTTTTATATGTGCATCGATTTTTTCATGAAAAAGCATGACAGTAGTTTGCTTATCATGTGAAATATACAGTGCATTCGAAAAGTATTCAGACCCCTTGACTTTTTCCACAAGTTACAACCTTATTCCAAAATGCATTAAATAATTTTTTCCCCTCAACAATCTACACACAATACCCCATAAAGACAAAGCAAAAACAGGTTTTTATAAATTTTTGCTAATTTATAAATGAATTTAAACATTACTTTACTCAGTCCTTTCTTGAAGCACCTTTGGCAGTTATTACAGCCTCGTATCTTCTTGGGTATGATGCTACAAGCATGGCACACCTGTATTTGGGGAGTTTCTCTCATTCCTCTGCAAATCCTCTCAAGGTCTGTCAGGTTGGATGGGGAGTGTTGCTGCACAGATATTTTCAGGTCTCTCCAGAGATGTTCGATCGGGTTCAAGTCCGGGCTCTGGCTGGGCCACTCAAGGACATTCAGAGACTTGTCCCGACTTGTCTTGGCTGTGTGCTTAGGGTCGTTGTCCTGTTGGAAGGTGAACCTTCGCCCCAGTCTCAGGTCCTGAGCGCTCTGGAGAAGGTTTTCATCAAGGATCTCTCAGTACTTTGCTCCGTTAATCTTTCCCTCGATCTTGACTAGTCTCCAAGTCCCTGCCACTGTAAAACATCCCCACAGCATGATGCTGCCACCACCATGCATCACCGTAGGGATGGTGCCAGGTTTCCTCCAGACGTGACACTTAGCATTCAGGCCAAAGAGTTCAATCTTGGTTTCATCAGACCAAGCTCCCAAGTGGTGCAGACACAGCATCTCAGTGCTAGAGGTGTCACTACAGACAACCTGGTTTGAATCCAGACTGTATCACAACCGGCTGTGATTGTGAGTCCCATAGGGCGGCGCACAGTTGTCCGATTTTGGCCGGTGTAGGCCATCATTGTTAATAATATTTTTTCTTAACTGAATGGTCTGAGAGTCTTTAGGTGCCTTTTGGCAAACTCCAAGCGGCTGTCATGTGCCTTTTACTGAGGAGTGGCTGCCGTCTGGCCATTCTACCATTAATCCCTGATTGGTGGAGTGCTGCAGAGATGGTTGTCCTTCTGGAAGGTTCTCCCATCTCCACAGAGGAACTATAGAGCACTGTCAGAGTGACCATCGGATTCTTGGTCATTCCTGACCAAGGCCCTTCTCCCCCAATTGCTCAGTTTGGCCGGGCAGCCAGCTCTAGGAAGAGTCTTGGTGGTTCCAAACTTCTTCCATTTAAGAATGATGGAGGCCATTGTGTTCCTGGGGACCTTCAATATTGCAGAAATGTTTTGGTACCCTTCCCCAGATCTGTGCCTCTACACAATCCTGTCTCGGAGCTCTACGCACAATTGCTTCAACCTCATGGCTTGGTTTTTGCTCTGACATGCACTTCAGCTGTGGGACCTTATATAGACAGATGTGTGCGTTTCCAAACCATGTCCAAACAATTGAATTTACCACAGGTGAACTCCAATTACATTGTAGTAACATCTCAAGGATGATCAATGGAAACAGGATGCACTTGAGCTCAATTTCAAGTCTCATAGCAAAGGGTCTGAATACTTAAAAATCAGTTTTTGCTTTGTCATTATTGGGTATTCGGTGCAGATTGCTTGAGAAAAAAATAATATTTAACCCATTTTAGAATAAGGCTGTAAAGTAACAAAATGTGGAAAAAGTCAAGGGGTCTGAGTACTTTCAAAAGGCACTGTAATGGTACATTTTAGACAAACTCTAGACCAGCCATTACATTGACAGCTGCTATTTCGTTAGCTAGCTGGCCTCTTGACATTCATCCTAGCTTCACTATCAACTGGCCAACTTTATTAGGCAGCAAGAGAAATGCCCCTCTCAATTTCACTGCAAATAGATTAGCTAGCTAAAGGTAAACTGGTGATAACTTGATCAATCTTATGAATATGTAAAACTGTATACAAAATGATGGCACATTAAAGGTAGTTGTGGTTCTCAGCAACTTGAACCAGCACTGAAATGTGAGCAGTGAGGTTAATTCTTTCCCCCCCTCTGCTCTTTTCCTCAGGTTGAAGCACATCCCTAACACCCAGACAGATCTAAAGAACTTGGGAACCTCCCAGCCATCTTGTTCTTGGAGTTTATTCACAAGGTTAGCTAGATATAGATTCACATGTTATTCTCTATCCTGCATAATTGTAGCTAAACTTGTAACTTGGGTAGCTCATTCAGTAATAGACGTGGGTGATTTCTGTCACAGGGGACTGAACTGTGTGCAATTGTTTTGTTCAATTTAGACCACAATTAGTTGAATTAGGGGTTAGTAAAGTGCTGGAACAAAACCCTGTTCACTCCTGTGTAAAGAACCTATGGCTGTCATGACTTCAATTGAGGTGTAGGGGCTCCCAAGTGGTGCAGTGGTCTAAGACACTGCATCTCAGTGTTAGAGGCATCACTACAGACAACCTGGTTTGAATCCAGACTGTATCACAACCAGCCATGATTGGGAGTCCCATAGGGCGGCGCACAATTGGCCTAGCGTCGTCCGAATTTGGCTGGTGTAGGCCGTCATTGTAAATACGAATTTGTTCTTAACTGACTTGCCTAGTTAAATAAAGGTTAAATTAAAAAAATTACTAAATACAATTAACATTTTATTTTGTTAATCTATGCAGGTTTGTCATATGATGAGCCCGGTGGAGTTGGACATTTCCCTGCATCCAGCTTGAGGCCTACTACGAGCAGGAACATGGAGCACTCCCTGTCAGTGTCAGTAAGTTATGCATATATATTTTTTAATATATATATATAGCTAATACTCCACTCATATGCAGAGTGGATAAGCCCTATGCATCATAAGCATGTCTACTCATGGAGTAACTCCCTGTCAGAGAGACTGATTAGAGGGTTTTGCCGGAGGCCCTGGGCCAATGGGAGGTCAGGGGTGAGGGCTTAGGGGTCAGAGTGAGAGCGAAGTTACAGACATGAAGATGGAACTTAAACCACAGAGTTAGGCATTCATTTGTCTGATTGGAAGGCACCCTTATAGTCAACAATGTAAATGTTAACTCTCTTCCTCCCTTTCAAGAGCGTTCAGTACACTCTTAGAAAAAAAGGTGCTATCTAGAATCTAAAAGGGTTCTGTGAGGGAAAAATAACATATTCACCTTATTTGTTTGAGATTAATAGTTAACAATATATACTTAAATAATACGACTGGCCTACTAATGCTGTTTTTATGGTCTCCACTCTAGCTTCCTGCAGCTTGTCTGGGCGTCGAGGACATGGGTTTTTACTAGAGATACAGCCACATTCCATTGTCTGATCAGTGGTGCATGTGAGGCAGATGTCTCTGTTTTATCTCTGAGCTGGCATTCCATATACAAGATGTGGTGGGTGTAGCAAAGTTAGGGATAACTTGAAGGAATATAACTAACATCTCATTATTTGTTCTCATCCTTGCATCTGGGAGACTAAGCCAGTGTGGGGTTAAGACAACACCCCTGTACAGATGACCATAGGATGAACCCAAAGTGGCTTATGATGCCACCCGATCTTCATGGGAGGGGTGGTACTAGCATTTTTAAGTCTACTATAAAAGACCCTGTATTCTTTGTATGAGTTTAAGACTGTTGAGTTGACCAGTTTCATTATTGCAATGAATCGATATTGAATAAAGATGATTGTTTGAAGAAATGACAAAGTCTCTCTCACTGAATAGAATATTCTACCACAGATCTTAAGCTGTCCCTATATGAGAACCCTTTGAAGAACCCTTTTGGTTCCAGTTAGAACCCTTTTGGGTTCCATGTAGAACCCATTTGCACAAAGGGTTCCACATGGAACCCAAAAGGGTTCTACTTGGAACCAAAAAGCGTACTACCTGGAATCAAAAAGGGTTATCCTATGGGGACAACCGAATAACCCTTTTTTTCTAAGAGTGTACCTCTATTCATCTCTTTACAGGTGCTAGAGACAGAATATTCCAAGGACCTCCAGAGCCTTCAGACCAACTATTCTCCAGAGCACAGAGAAGTTAACCTCTGCTGGTGGTAATATACTTTATTCACTATGTAAGGCTTTACTATAGATGTCTGTCCGTGTGAGGACATATAGCATATTATCCAGGGCCACTGGTTGGATTGGATTAACTGTACTCTATGCGACCTTCTCCCACTAAAAGGCTCCCAGACTTTTATCAAAACTAACGTGTCCATCCCTCTTTTCCCAGGTGAGTCTGCTGGGCTATGGAACTCTAGAGCAGCAAATCAAATAGCATCTAGAGCAGCACCATGTTGCCAGTCATCGACGGTTCCCTGAGAAAAGATGCAACTATCAAGGCTTTAAATGGTCAAATTTGCGGGATGACTACCAAACGCAATAAAGTTTTGTATAAACGACTTGTTAATTTTTTAATAGGTTACAAAACAATAACTGTTTCTTAGCCTGTTCCAATTTTTACTAACTACTATAGTAACTTAAACATCTGGTGACATGCAGACTTTATCCATCAAGACAACACTTAAAGCTTATGATTCTTAAGGGCTCAAATCCATGCAAGTCTCATATCCAGGGTGAATACATTTGTATTAATGTACAGTACCAGTCAAAAGTTTGGACACACCTACTTATTCAAGGTTTTTTCTTTATTTTTACTATTTTCTATGAAATAACACATTGAAGCAGATGTGTGTCAAACACAAACCTACAAAAGTTTACAAATCTCTTTTTAACGTGACAACAGTGACAGAACTCAGATTCAAAATCTGCAAGTGTATTTTTTATTCACAGCAGAATATTTATACTCATAAATGGACTTGCAAATCTCATTGAATGTATTCAAATGTCAAGTTACAAGTTTGCGACCGTTGTTGAATCTTTTACACATCATGATACAAGCTTGCGAAATTAAATTACACATTTGCGAATCTTACTTGCAACCACGAATCTCAAAATTCAAAATACGTAATCTATGTAATCATAGAATTGCACCTCATCTTTTTCTCATCAGTCAATCCATTGTTGAGTTGTGATTTGACATGGGTTAGTAGGTAGAGTTGATCCTAGAATGAATGGAGGAACAGACACACACATTCTGTACACACACAGACACCTACTATAACATCTGCTAACCTTTGTATGCGACATATAAACTTTGATTTGACAAGGCCTGCAGGCACAGACATGCACTCACACATACACACACACAAAATCTGTCAGTGTGTCTAGGTAGGCAGTCCATTGAATTCCTATCCGTCATGGTTAGTTACTCGCCTGTCAGCTGCTCTCCCACTGCCCAGCAGTCTAGCCCTGACCCCTGACCTGGAAGCATTATATCTAAATCACATTACATGCCCTGTTTGCTTTAACTTACCTTCTGAAGCCAGCAGAGTGAGACATCCGTCTGTCTGTCTGTCCAGCCCTGTTAGGGTTAACCCCCGACACAGCAACCACAACCTCTTCATTGTCTGATCTCATTTACTCTGTGTGTTGTGTGTGTATTGTGTGTGTTGGGGGGGGGGGGGGGGGGGTGCATGTAGGTATAGGTGAATGAGTTTGTTTGAGAGCTAAGGAGGTGATTAAAACCTGATCTAAAGACAATAGCATGCGGAAAACGACAACAAAAAGAAGCTGGGATTCATTATTTTCAGTACTAATGAATGTGAGGGAGAAGGCTTCTGTTTGTCCATGTTTAGCCATTAAGTCTGGTGCCACGGCCTTGTTGCCTTTGTCAGCTGCAGATGTTCCCCACTGAAGGAGTGTCCTGCCTAGCAAATAACACCCTCATTAGCACAGCAGTGAGAGGTGTGTGTTCTTATGTGTGTGTGTGTCCTTGTGACAAGCGTCTCCATTCATACAGGGAACATGTTAATCTATAGCTTGTTTGAGGAAAGGGAGGAGAGGCACAAATGGAGGGTGAGAGGAAAAGGCAGATTGAGAGGGAGATGGAGAATGAGGGAAGGAGAGAGAAAGGGAGAGGTGGAGAATACAGAGGGATGGGTGGAGATTGGCATTTTGTTCCCATTTTACATCAAGATCACCCAAGTTCCACTCAAAGCCCATATCAATTCAGTATTTATTTCCATTGTGTGGTGCGTGTGTATATGCAGAGGTGTAGTGGTGCTTGGACAAGTGGGTATACTCTAATTTTCCCCAAATTTCCCAAACGGCTGACCCAGTGAAGGAAAGGCGCCCTGTGATACAGTGACATTCTGAATGCCCTAAAATTATGAATCCCATATTGGTCTTTAACAGTAAGGCCAACCCAAGCTGTACTGTGCAAGTAGGCTAATAGTAGGCCTTCTATTGAAACAGATAACCTCAATTACCTACATATAACAAATGACCTCAATAACCTTGACTAACCTGTGCCACCGCACATTGACTCTGTACCGGTACCAGTGGTAGGATACCTTAATAGGATACCTTAATAGAAAATGACTCAAGTAAAAGTGAAAGTCACCCAGTTAAATTCTACTTGAGTAGAAGTCTAAAAGTATTTGGTTTTAAATATACTTTAAGTATCAAAAGTACATGGAATTGCTAAAATGTACTTAAGCATCAAAAGTAAAAGTATAAACCATTTCAAATTGCTTATATTAAGCAAACCAGGCGGCACAATTGTATTTTATTTAATTTATTTACAGATAGCCAGGGGCTCACTCCAACAGTCAGACATCATTTACAAACAAAGCATTTGTGTTTAGTGAGTCCGCCAGATCAGGTAGTAAAGATGACCAGGGATGTTCTCTTGATAAGTGTGTCAATTGGAGCATTTTTCTGTCAAAATGTAACGAGTACTTTTGGGTGTCAGAGAAAATGTATGGAGTAAAAAGTACATCATTTTCTTTAGGAATGTAGTGAAGTAAAAGTAAAAGTTGTCAAAAATATAAATAGTAAAGTACAGATACCCAAAAAACTACACCACTGACCGGTACCCCCTGTATATAGTTATTTTACTGCTGCTCTTTAATTTAATTACATGTTTTACTTATCTATTTTTTACTAACACTTATGTTTCTTAAAACTGCATTGTTGGGTTAAGGGCTTGTAATTAAGCATTTCACTGTAAGGTCTACACCTGTTGTATTCGGCACATGTGACAATTAAAATGTGATTTGATTTGAGATAAATGAGGCTGTCAACTGAGGCATAAATTACCAGCTTTCAAATATATATATTTTTTTATATAACTTTTTGAATAGAAAAACAACAAATTGGATGTTCTAAGTCCATAACAACGCTTGAACCACATCAGACCACTTTTGAGGTCTGGGAAAAATCTAAGAAATGTATATTTGTTTGTGTAGTTATCCTTTCATTTAAGTGTGCAGCCACCTAGCACTGTTGTTTGGTTATCAGTGTTTCTGTAGCACAAGATGCAAAACAAATGGCCACTGGACTGATGCAAATAATCATGACATTATTCTGCCAGGTAGACATAGACTACTTGGTAGCTAGTTAACATTTAATTGAGAAGGTTTTTGGGAAAGCCTTTCCATTTACCAGAAGACGGTTAGGCCTATCATTAGCATTGCTATATTTTTCCCGTTCCTTGATGTTTTACTTCATATGAGGCATATCTTGCCTTGCTTCATGGTAGCCTATAGCCACAATCTCAAAATTGAAACGTGGAGGCAATTATTTTATAAAGACTTCCTCATATGCATTCTCCTGTTCTATTGGTTTTCCTTTAACTTTCTTTCATTGTCTACCAGCCAAAAGCATTATCTTAGCCATATTAGCAACTCATGATAGTTGTTGCGTCTTTAGATCTCCACTCTTTCAAAATTTCTAACAGATATTTCTATCTCTGTCCATGAAACCGCTCACATGTGCAGTGTGCATTTTAGAATGGTGTTTGTTTTTCCCCAGAAATTGCATTTTGGAACATTTGTGTGTTGGCCTACCGCCCGCCGTGTGCACATTGCTGCGCCTCTAATGTGAAGAAATACATTACCGGTTAAAAGTTTTAGAACACCTACTCATTCAAGGGTTTTTCTACATTGTAGAATAATAGTGAAGACATCAAAACTATGAAATAACACAAATGGAATCATGTAGTAACCAAAAAAGTGTTGTAACAAATCTAAATTGATTTTATATTTCAGATTCTTCAAATAGCCACCCTTTGCCTTGATGACAGCTTTGCACACTCTTGGCATTCGCTCAACCAGCTTCATGAGGTAGTCACCTGGAATGCATTTCAATTAACAGGTGTGCCTTATTAAAAGTTAATTTGTGGAATTTCTTTCCTTCTTAATGCGTTTGAGACAATCAGTTGTGTTGTGACAAGGTAGGGGGTATATACAGAAGATACCTCTATTTGGTAAAATAAGCCAAGAGAAACAACAGTCCATCATTACTTTAAGACATGAAGGTCAGTCAATACGGAACTTTTCAAGAACTTTGTGCAGTTGTTAAAACCATCAAGCACTATGATGAAACTGGCTCTCATGAGGACCGCCACAGGAATGGAAGACCCAGAGTTACCTTTGCTGCAGGGGATAACTTCATTAGAGTTACCAGCCTCAGAAATTGCAGCTCAAATAAATGCTTCACAGAGTTCAAGTAACAGACACATCTCAACATCAACTGTTCAGAGGAGACTGTGTGAATCAGGCCTTCATGGTCAAATTGCTGCAAAGAAACCACTACTAAAGGACACTAATTAAAAAGAAGAGACTTGCTTGGGCCAAGAAACATGAGCAATGGACATTAGACGTGTGGAAATGTATCCTTGGTTGGAGCCCAAATTTTAGGTTTTTGGTTCCAACTGCTGTGTCTTTGTGAGATGCGGTGTGGATGAATGGATGCTCTCCGCATGTGTATTTCCCTCCGTGAAGCATAAAGCTAGAAAACAGATAATTATCATAATATTACAAAAACCTACTCGATGTAACTATTATTGGTTGTGAAAATAAAGAATTCTCCAGCAAAAAAACAAAATAACAGACATTACACAGGGATTTCCTTATATATATTTTTACAAGATTTATTATGTATATTAAGTTATTCAATACACGTTCAAACCTTAACCTGTGCGTGCAGTGGCATGGGTAGAAAGGGAGGGATGGGAGGGGTGTGTTAAGAAGAGGGGTATCAGGTAATCTCAGTGTACAAACATTTCTGGAACTATACACTTGAGAGTTTCGGTGTCAAACATAGGAAATTCAACAAAAAATAACTATTGGATTGATTGCATGCTGCTTTCTTGAGTTCTTCTCCACTTTGGACCCCTTATATGGGTTGATCTTGAATAGGCACCTGCGTTGGATGAAATAACATAAATAATGTCATTCTATACTAGTGTGTCTGCCATTCTTAATCACCAGCTGTGGTCCTCTACCCCTTCAGATACAATCATTTGATTTGTTGACTAACCAAAATGTACCTGCAAAAATCAATTTTTCTAATTTAAAGGGGCAACATGTAGGATGTTTGCAATGTAATATTATAAAATGTCTATGATACAGTTAAAGTAACAGTGGAACGATAATGTTTCACAATGTTTTTTCACCAGAAAGTATATTGGGTGCATAGATAGTGTATCCTGAAATACTACATTTCTATTGGCCAACAAGGGAATGGTGTGGTTCTGTTTTGAAATGTAAAGTTGTAGTTAACAGTAAGGCCTCTTAGATGACAACACCAGACTAGGCCAGACTAGAGTTACTTTCTTTTGTGCAAAGAAAGTAATGTCTATTGCAATAGGTGCACAATATAACGTTACACACCACTTTCCCAAGTGCTACAAAGAAATCCTGGAAGAACTATACAGTCAGTCACTTCAAATGAAATTGTAGTGGGTAATAAGGGAGGAATTCATACCTCTGCAGGAACTCCAATGTTGCTGCCAGGTCAGAGGGGTCATTTATGTTAAAGAAATAATATGCCACAAACATCATTACCAGGG
Source organism: Thymallus thymallus (assembly GCA_023634145.1). Lineage (NCBI taxonomy): Eukaryota > Metazoa > Chordata > Actinopteri > Salmoniformes > Salmonidae > Thymallus > Thymallus thymallus. The sequence continues at coordinate 20,308,435 of CM042407.1, forward strand.
CATCGTTGAAGGTAAGAATGCCATTCAGGACAATCTGGTCCACAGAAATCAGAGGAGTAATAAGAGACAAGGGGTGAAATGTTTTACCACTGTCTATCTTCCATTCAAACTCTTCCTCTCTTTACCCATCTCTCTCATTACATCCTGCAACCTCACCCACTTCATCTCCCTCTTTTGTTCCTGCTCCATCCCTCTCCCTCACACACACCCACACAGGTCTGACACATTGTTACCCAAGTGAAAAAAGCTGTATACTTGTATTATTTTGGAACCACTTAAGTTGTACATTAGAACACAATATAGTATTAAAATAGTATTTAAATGCCCAGTTCAGTTTTCAAAGAGCTACCAATTCAATGTAGTAAACCGGAAGCTTGTTGTCAAAGTTGCAACACCACGTGCCTAATGAAGCTTTGGACCTCACACACAGCTTTGGACTCCTCTCCTCCTATTCATCAGTATAGTTTCTGTTAAGTCTCCTTTTTGTTCCTTAGAGTGCATATTGGTTTACTGTTTATTTTATTTCCCTTAATGGTCAGAGAGATAAGTCGACTTGTTTATTTGGAAATGAAATGCCTTGTTTATTTAATTTAAAACACTTTAAATTACCCTTGGTTGTTTTTGTCTCGTTCCTTTTCCATTTGTCCTGCTTTATTGTTATGTAGGACCAGTCACAATACTTTTAATACAGGATTACAAATAGCATTTTGGTACACTAAAAATAAGCTATTAGTTTAAATTATGAATATATTTTAAGTGTATTAAAATACTATTTTCCAACTGTGTATTAGTACACTTAAGTATAAAATAATTAGGTTTATTTTTAACACACTTACATATAATGATTACTATTCAGTGTACTAATGTAAAACTTATGTGGTTACAAAATAATACTCTTTAGGAAAACCGCTGATTTCGCTGGGTATGTAAAGTGAAAACACAGAAGATGTCTTACCACAAACAACGATGCATGGTGTGCTTGGCAGCATTGCACAGTCAATTTCCGATGGAAGGCAAGTTTCATCAACGTGCATGCGCTTGAACTTGAGCTAGCCGGTGTTGAGCTTGGGCTTTCAGTGATGCATCTACCACCTGTGGTTCTCTTAACTCCACATTTTACTCCCTGACACCACATACATTATCATCACTGAGTTTCTAATCCAAACTTAACTCCCATGGTAACATATACATATTGCTATCTATTTTCTACTTGTTAAATAATATGATTATTATTACATAAAACATTTGATAAAAGCCATAAAACTAAATGTTTGACACACCATGAATAGGAGGGCAACACTAGGATTAATCAGAGTCTGAGAAACTGAGCCTAGATGAGACTGTTCTCATGTCTGTGTAGATTGAAATCATTGGTAGTATAGCTCCAAAAGCTTTCCAAAAGTTATAATTTGAACTATTTGAATTAGACAAATATTACCTCGTCGATCATATCGTCATACATAGAGCCCATTTAAGTTTTGGGTGAATATGCACTTTTTAAACAGTAAATGTAGCATTTTCTTATGTACTTACGTATAGTAAAGGAACATTCCTGGCTGCGGGGTGTTTGGGGGCTACCAGACACACTTCTGGGTGTTGGATCATTCCTTTCAGTACTATCCTTTTTACACCTGAGTCCATAAATACTGCATTAGACTTGAACACAGATCCATCACAAACATAATTTAACACATGTGCAGAAGTACATGTAGTGTCCTTTACTGGCTTTGTACATTCCTGCCAAACAACTGGATCCTTGAGCATAGCTTTCAATGTCTCTTTTATAGGGATATACTGAGCATATCGCTCTTTTCGAATTCATCTGTACCTAAACTTATAGCTTGAGGATGCACATAGGAAAAGTTCCTCTGGAAATACTGCCTTCTCATATATTCTGTTGATAAAGTAGAGCTACAGGATGCATGCAAATCTGTGTCCGCCAAGGTCTTTAAAACACCTTACATTTCTGACTGTCAAGTTAGTATTAGACTGAAGGGCAACCTTGAGTTGATCTTCAGTATACTGGGGCCTCATTTATAAAACGGACTTACGATCACTTTTGATCTTAAGTATGACTTACGCAGAAAACCACGTATAAGTAGTAAACCTTACTTTGACGTGGAAATTATCTTATCTCTACACAAAGTCTAAACTTGACGTAAGTGATTTTCCTGCTGGTCATGTAGGGGTATTGCAGTTTGGGACGCATATGCATCCAAGCCTGTGGTGAACTTTGCATTAACTTTATGAAAAATATGTTAGGAATGATTCATTAAAGGTGTGAGGAATTAATTGCCAGACGCAAGTTGTTTTGAATTAAAAACAAGATGCAATGTTCTATAAATAGTGTGTCAAATTAGAAAAAAGTAACCATGGCTGTTATTGCGTTATTGGAAGACATTGAAAACCGTGCTTTTAGAAGGGAGTTTTCAGAGACAGGAATTACTTTTTTGCGCATGATGAACCATGGCTTATAAATCGCTATCGTCTCCCCAAAAACATTTATGTTTGATTTGTGCACGGATTTAGCACCTAATCTGGAAAGGAAGACACGCTGTAATCATGCCATACCAGTATCTGTCCAAGTACTGTCCACTCTGGGATTCCTCGCTACTTGGACATTCCAGAGGGAAATGAGTGACAGGTCGGGTATATCACAGCCATCGTTCAGCCACAAGTGATCGAGGCGATTGGAAATCGCTGATTGTAAAGCATTAGATCACACGTGCGTAACTTACAAATGGGCTTCTTAGAACCTGCGTATACAAGGTTTTTTATGCTCAGTATCTTTTATGAATCGAACGTAAGCACACCGTCGGAAATGATCTTACGACTAAGTTCAAGTATAAATCTAAGATTTATTTTTATAAATGAAGCCCCTGATGACTAAATCCATTAAGACTATTAATCTCATCAACAATCATTTGTATCGTAGAGGGAACTAGATACTTGGCCTGTAACTTCATGTAAAACATACAGATTTTTTATATACAGACTTTTCATAACAGCTGGGTTCAGTATATGCTCTGGCCCTTCATCAATAAGATCTACACCGAACAGACTTCCAGCATCATCATGAGAACTCACTGAATGAACTGAATAATTGGACACATGCACAGCTGTAGCAAACCTGAAATATGGGAGGTAAAAGAGGATCTTCATGTAAAGGCTTTGCCACAGTTTCTGAATGGGCATTTGAAACATATGCACTTAGATGAGCAAGATCCTTCAGATCCTTACTTGTAACAAAGAAAAAAAAGTAGGTTGTAGATTTGAATCTAGGTTCCAATTAACTACTGAAGTGTATCTTTCTGATTTGCTTGATTACAATGACAATGGACTTCAAAAGGGGACAACAGCGATTATTTATTTGTACTTCCATGCTAAACTACTCAGTTTGCTAAACTAAGCTAGCTATGAATCTACTTTAGTTTGAGGATTGCAGGGAATTGAATCCTCAATTCCAATTCAAGTAACTGTTAAAGGAGAAAGAGAGAGAAAAACATATGTTGTCAGGGGGGATTGGCTTACAGCAAACTACCTACTGTATCTAGCAAGATAGCAAGACTAGCTAGTTTATGAAATGCAGCTAGCAATCTAGCTAAATAGCTGAATGTCAATGCTTCAAAATTCACTGTCAACATATATTACAAAAAAAGTTTGCTTATCTTAGCTGGCTTGCTGCTAGCTAGCCGAAGTCTGGTTGGTAGGTAGCTCAGGTAGTATTAGCTAGCCATCTTGCTAACGTGTGAGCAGTCAACCACAAACTCCACGATATTAGCTAGCAAATACAACATAAAGTTAATGAGCTGCACATCTAGCAATTTCTTTTGCAACTTTATGTTAAACAATTAAGCAAATGTTTGGCGGTAATGCTCACCTTGGTATGATAGCTATCCGCTCTCCTATCAATGCACGTGCCAAGCTGCTGCCTGCTGCATTCAGTTGGCGCCAGTTGTGTGCGCGGCCGTTTGAACGACGCCTCCAACGTGTTTCTGATTCGTTGTCAAATGGATTCTTAATGGAAATGGCAAAATGCATTGTGAAATATTGACTAGTTTTTAATTACACTAACCTTTTTAATAGTTCCCGAAGAGTGATGTAGAGGATGGTGACTTTGAAATAGAGGACGAAGTGTCTGATATGGAAGAGAATGTTGGATCATAATGAATCATACTCTGATGAGGACGAAATTGCTGAAGTGGTGATATTAATGTAAAAAAATGACAATATAGCATGGTCTTCTACCTGAGAGTCAAGGTAGAATGCAGTCTACCTACATTATATAGAAACATGTAAGCACAATCTCACACTGGTAAAAGTAGGCGACTCTGTATGGTCACTTTGATGGCAATAAACTTAACTTAAATAGTTAAAATAAGTATTCTAGTTAGCTAGCTGGGTAGATTCGTACTGAAGCCTAAATGCAATGCAACCATCTGCTAGGTCTTCCTACTGGCTAGGTAGCTAGTAAGCAGTTGACAATCTAGCTAGCTACTGGTTAAAGGGGCCACAGAAGGGCAAATGGGAAAGGTGGTGTTGAAACTGGTCAAAACCAGGCTGCCATAGGCTAAATCAAAACTTGATTTTCCAGTCTACTGTGCCCACACAAAACCTAGCTAGCAAACTAGCTAACTAAAGCAGTTGAGCTTAACAAAAATCTTGACTATATGAATGCAAACCAACTCATGCTAGTATATTGTCATTAGTTTGCTTGCTAACTAGCGGTTTACCAGTAGGCCTACCTAGTCTCAAGACACCTAGGTAGATGTGTCACACAAATCCTAGCTAGCTAATCAAAGCAGTTATGAGGACATAATCTACCTCATTGTAAAGGTCAGTAGGAATGCAAACCAGCTAGCTGTATCATGTTAACTTGGATGCTACAGTATACTGTAGTTACAGAAGCTTACTTGTTGGCTTGTATGTTCATAATGTATTTCTAAAGCTTATTGTTGTGAAAAAGGGATGCATGTCTGTAAAAATAAAGGAAGTTTAATGTGTTTCGCATTTCCTGTTATTCTACACGACAAAAGTTGAATATAAGTTTATCCCTGTAATCTCAAAGTATTCTACCATTATCCATAAATACAGAAAAAACATGTACAAATTAACAGTGTGTATGTATGTGTGTGTGTGTGTGAGTGTGTGTGTGTGTGTGTGTGTGTGTGTGTGTGTGTGTGTGTGTGTGTGTGTGTGTGTGCACACGTGTATGCTTGGTTGGTTATGAGTGCATGTCTGTGTGTGTACCTTTATATGATAGATGAAATCAAATGCTAAGCCAACTGCATTTTCTATTGGTGCCCTTTATTGGTGTCCATGGAATGTAATGCACTAGAATTCTGGCCTCAGTTAACTGGCCACACAGAGAAATGGTTCCAGAGCTCTTATATCCTTGTCAGCCCTGTTATTTACCATTGGCTTGGATTCCAATGGTAAATAACAGCATGGAGGTATTCGGCCAGAGAACAGCTACCTGTCTAGCTGTTTCTCTGGCTATGAAACATCCCTGAGCCTGTAGAAGGACACGTGTGACATCGTGTGACACCGGTGGAGAGAGTGAAGACACCACAAGAGATTAAATTAATAAAATACTACAATTAGAGGAGGAAGAGAAGGAAGTTGAAGATGAGGAAGAGGAACATGAGTAGGAGCAGGAGGAAGAAGACTACGAGAAAGAGTGGAGGAGGAGGAGAAGGAGCAAGAGAAGAAGGAAGTGTGGATGATGAGGGGAAGGAGTAGTGGATGAGGAGATAGAAGAGGAATAAGGAGATGAGTCAGAAGAGCAGTTATGTATTTGACACCAGACCTGACCAGGCCAGACCAGGGTGGAGGACCCTGAGAGAGGGTCAGAGATAAATGGATAGATAGATGGATGGAAGGCTCTGCTGTAAAATGGCTTCTTTGTATGTCTGCTGTAAAACTAATTAGCTAGGAGATACTCGACCCCTGTCTACCAGCCTAGACCCTGTCTGTTGTACTGTGTGTGTCTCTCAGTCTCTTTTTCTCTCTCTCTCACTCCCCCCCCCCCACTCACACACCATACACACACCTATACACACAGCCGTTAGCTCTCTCCTTTGTGGCATTCTCAGTCCAAGGACGCGTGCTATTCAGTCTGCAGCCCTCTCAAAGCCCACGTCCAAACTGCTACTGCTGCTCCTGATGCCTTCAATTAGCGTTTAACTCATGAGAGGCAGCCACTCTGTGTTTCTCTGCACACACACACAAAAACACACACATATATACATACACACACACACACACACACACACACACACACACACACACACACACACACACACACACACACACACACACACACACACACACACACACACACAGACACACACTCACACACACACACACAGACATGTGCTGATGAGATTTTTTCCTGTGCCTCTGACTCACAATAGACAGAGACCAGGGCTGGGCAGATCTCAAGATAATAGGGAGGCCTTCCTTACAACATTCAATCTGCTCTCCCTCTCGCTCTCCTCTCTCTCCTCTCTCCTTTTTCCTCTCTCTTCTCTCTCTCCTCTCTCTCCTCTCTCTCCTCTCTCATTTTTCCTCTCTCTTCTCTCTCTCCTCTCTCTCCTCTCTCTCCTCTCTCTCATTTTTCCTCTCTCTTCTCTCTTTCTTCTCTCTTCTCTCTCTCCTCTCTCTCCTCTCTCTCCTCTCTCTTCTCTCTCCTTTTTCCTCTCTCTCCTCTCTCCTTTTTCCTCTCTCTCCTCTCTCTCATCTTTCCTCTCTCTCCTTTCTCCTCTCTCCTCTCTCCTCTCTACCTCTCTCTATTCTCTCTCCTCTCTCTCATCTCTCTATTCTCTCTCCTCTCTCTCCTCACTCTCCTCTCTCTCCTCTCTCCTCTCTCCTCTCTCTCCTCTCTCTCCTCTCTCTCCTTTTTCCTCTCTCTTCTCTCTCTCCTCTCTCTCCTCTCTCTCCTCGCTCTCCTCTCTCATTTTTCCTCTCTCTCCTCACTCTCCTCTCTCATTTTTCCTCTCTCTCCTCTCTCTCCTCTCTCCTTTTTCCTCTCTTTCCTCTCTCGCTCATATTTCCTATCTCTCCTCTCTCTCTTCTCTCTCTCTCCTCTCTCTCCTTACTCTCCTCACTCTCTCCTCTCAAATTATAATTCAGATTGCTTTATTGACAATAAAAGTCTGATTATAAAAAGAAGAAAAAGAAAGAATGGCTAATAAATAAACAACAAAATGTACATGGATGATAGTTCCACTACGTATTACTCGTAAGTTATATACAATGCTTCAAGGAATTAATGGTCATGGGATATCCCTCAGGCTATGGCAGTAATATAGAGAGTGTATAAGGAGAAGATGGAGGACAAGCTGAGGCAGAGCCAGGTGAGAGAGGTGTGGAAGGGTATGAGAAATATCACTGGCTTCAAAAAGTCAAACAGTGGGCAGACGGAGGGGACCCAGGACAGAGCCAATGAGCTGAACCAATTTTTTAACAGGTTCGATACTGGCCCTGTCCACCTCCCCTCCAGCTCCCCAGACCACACACCCTCACGGCTATCCCACCCCCACTTTGCTCACAGCACCTCTGCTGAGACAATCAGTGACCCCACCTCCGCCCCTGCCCCCCCTGGACTGATCCTCAACACCCCCCTTCCCCCCACCTCCCTACCTGGGCTGGCTTTCACCACCAACCAAGTGAAGAGAGAGCTGGAGAGACTACACCAGTGGAAAGCGGCGGGCCCTGATGGCATCAGCCCAAGGGTGCTGAGGGTCTGTGCTGACCAACTGTGTGGAATACTCCAGCGTCTTTTCAACCTTAGCCTGAGCCTAGAAAGGGTCCCTGTGCTGTGGAAAACATCCTGCCTCGTCCCAGTGCCCAAGAAGGCACACCCCACTGTCCTGAATGACTTCAGACCTGTAGCGCTAACATCCCACATCATGAAGACCCTGGAAAGGTTAGTCCTCGCTCACCTCAGACCCCTGGTGTGTTCATCAATGGACCCCCTGCAGTTTGCATACCAGCGCAACATCGGGGTGGATGATGCAATCATCTACCTTCTGCAGAGGGCCTACTCTCACCTGGACAACGCAGGTTGCACTGTGAGGGTCATGTTTTTTGACTTCTCCAGTGCCTTCAATACCATTCAGCCCCTGCTACTGGGTGAGAAGATGAGGAGGATGAAAGTGGAAGGACCCTTAGTCTCCTGGGTCACGGACTACCTGACCGGTAGGCCACAATTTGTGCGACTACAGAGCTGTGTGTCAGAACGGGCAGTTAGCAACACAGGGGCCCCCCAGGGTACGGTCCTGTCCCCCTTCCTGTTCACCCTCTACACCTCAGACTTCAGATATAACTCTGAAACATGCCACCTACAGAAGTTCTCGGATGACTCTGCTATTGTAGGGTGCATCAGGGGTGGGCAGGAGGAGGAGTACAGGAGCACAATCAGTGACTTTGTGTTGTGGTGTGAGCAGAACCACCTTCAGCTCAACATCAGCAAAACTAAGGAGATGGTGGTGGACTTCAGGAGAACCAAGGCACAACTGACTGCAGTCCCTATAAAGGGGATGGATGTGGAAATGGTTGAGTCATACAAGTTCTTGGGTGTCCATATGGACAACAGACTGGAATGGGCTGGTAACACCGGGGCCCTGTACAAAAAGGGCCAGAGCCGACTCTACTTTCTGAGGAGGCTCAGGTCCTTCAACGTGTGCAGTAAACTACTGCATACCTTCTACCAGTCTGTGGTGGCCAGTGCCATCTTTTTTGCAGTGGTGTGCTGGGGAGCAAACATCAAAGCCGGTGATGCTACTCGGGTAAATAAGCTGATCAGGAAGGCTAGCTCTGTCCTGGGGATGAGCCTTGACACTCTAGAGGAGGTGGCGGAGAGACGGATCCTGGCCAAACTGCTGGCCATCATGGACAACGTCACCCACCCTCTGCACGCTATGGTTATGACGCAGAGGAGCTCTTTCAGTCACAGACTGATCCCACCACGGTGTGCCAGAGAGCGCTACAGGAGGTCCTTCCTGCCGGCGGCTATGAGACTATATAATGCCTCACCGGGGTGCCGTGCCGTCGGCAACATAGATCTGGAACTGTTGGGGTGCTAGGACCTAGTTTAATAATTATGCATCCATCCGTGAGTAACTCTGTTCCGTCAGCACTCATCCACTCAGGCCATACGTATTCATACAGGTCTGTATATACATACCCATGTACAGTTGTTATATTATATCACATGCAATATTGTAAGTAATTATTGGACCTAGGCATTCACTCAGGAATGCATATTAGTATCCTGCCAGTTGCACCTTTTCTCATTGCTTTTAGTATATCAAATGTGCAATAAGTGCAGTTGTCTGTAATTAAACCCTGCGCACTAAGGACTGTATTTTAAGGGAATTACTATTATTACCCCAATGATATCATACACACATTTAGCTATTAAAGTATCTCTTCCTGTCATTTACCTGTACAGTTTGTGTAAACATGCAAGTATTCACTTATCTGTAAATATAACTGTATACCTAACTGTACAGCTAATTTAACCATGCAAAATTTTCACCTACCTGTTCATTTACCCAGTCTGTCTATTAAGTAAACTATTATTACCCTCGCTCATATCATACGCATTAGCTACTGAAGTATTTCTCTGCCATCAACCTGTATAGTATAGTTAACCATCCAACATCCACCAATGTATAGTGTACATATTCAGCCAACCACTCATACTATGCAATTGTCCTTTTATAGCTTTTTTTTGCACTCCAGATATCCTGTATTTCTATACTTTTTCATACTGCCGCTCTATGTATCATGTACCGTGTATCTGTCTTTTGTGTACTTTCGTTGTGGCATTTTGCACCTGCCCTGTGTTTTTGTTGTAGCTGCTTGATAATGAAATTTCCCCCCCGGGGGATCAATAAAGTACCTATCTATCTATCTATCTATATACATATCTGGCAGTAATATACAGTGGGGAGAACAAGTATTTGATACACTGCCGATTTTGCAGGTTTCCCCACTTACAAAGCATGTAGAAGTCTGTAATTTTTATCATAGGTACTCTTCAACTGTGAGTGAAGGAATCTAAAACAAAAATCCAGAAAATCACATTGTATGATTTTTAAGTAATTCATTTGCATTTTATTGCATGACATAAGTATTTGATACATCAGAAAAGCAGAACTTAATATTTGGTACAGAAACCTTTGTTTGCAATTACAGAGATCATACGTTTCCTGTAGTTCTTGACCAGGTTTGCACACACTGCAGCATGGATTTTGGCCCACTCCTCCATACAGACCTTCTCCAGATCCTTCAGGTTTCGGGGCTGTCGCTGGGCAATACGGACTTTCAGCTCCCTTCAAAGATTTTCTATTGGGTTCAGGTCTGGAGACTGGCTAGGCCACTCCAGGACCTTGAGATGCTTCTTACGGAGCCACTCCTTAGTTGCCCTGGCTGTGTGTTTCGGGTTGTTGTCATGCTGGAAGACCCATCTTCAATGCTCTTACTGAGGGAAGGAGGTTGTTGGCCAAGATCTCGCGATACATGGCCCCATCCATCTTCCCCTCAATACGGTGCAGTCGTCCTGTCCCCTTTGCAGAAAAGTATCCCCAAAGAATGATGTTTTCACCTCCATGCTTCACGGTTGGGATGGTGTTCTTGGGGTTGTACTCGTCCTTCTTCTTCCTCCAAACACGGCGAGTGGAGTTTAGACCAAAAAGCTCTATTTTTGTCTCATTAGACCACATGACCTTCTCCCATTCCTCCTCTGGATCATCCAGATGGTCATTGGCAAACTTCAGACGGGCCTGGACATGCGCTGGCTTGAGCAGGGGGACCTTGCGTGCGCTGCATGATTTTAATCCATGACGGCGTAGTGTGTTACTAATGGTTTTCTTTGAGACTGTGGTCCCAGCTCTCTTCAGGTCATTGACCAGGTTCTGCCGTGTAGTTCTGGGCTGATCCCTCACCTTCCTCATGATCATTGATGCCCCACGAGGTGAGATCTTGCATGGTGCCCCAGACTGAGGGAGATTGACTGTTGTCTTGAACTTCTTCCATTTTCTAATAATTGTGCCAACAGTTGTTGCCTTCTCACCAAGCTGCTACATGCTTTGTAAGTAGGAAAACCTGCAAAATCGGCAGTGTATCAAATACTTGTTCTCCCCATTGTACATATCTGGCAGTAATATTTGCAGTTTCTCCCTCACCCAGAATAATTCCCAGCTTTATGTTATTAGTAAATGTACAGAAGTTGGGAATTGATTTAGATATACACTGGGGGCCAAAATGTCACGTGTGCTCCCTCTCCGGCCTCTAGGTCACCAGACTGCTGATTATCCCGCACACCTGTCACCATCGTCATGCGCACCTGCGTGTCATCACACTCACCTGGACTCCATCACTTCTTTGATTACCTTCCCTATATATGTCACTCCCCTTGGTTCTTTCATCAGGTGTCATTGACTCTGTTTCAGTTTCGTGTCTGTGCTTTGTGTCGTGTTTCTTGTTTTGTTGATGTCGTTTATTTATTGAATTATTCACTCCCTGAACTTGCTTCCCGTTTGTGCAAAGCTCTCATCAAGGCAAAGGGAGGCTACTTTGAATAACCTTTTTGCTTACTACATGATTCCATATGTATTATGTCATAGTTTTGATGTCTTCACTTTTATTATACAATGTAAAAAATAGTGTAAATAAAGAAAAACCCTTGAATGAGTAATATTCCAAACTTTTGGCCCCCAGTGTATATTATCTTATTTGGGAGTATTCTCACAGTAGAGGAAAAAGTGAGAGGCAAATAGCAATTTAGTTTATTCTGTGTTTTTGTTTCATTTTCTAGATTTGTCAAATAGGAGGTTTACATTTCTGTAACAATTTTATGGTCTGTGTGTTCAGATAATAGGGTGTTTTAGTGTTTTTAACAGCTGACATACAGGACTCCTTTTAGGGTTCAGTTCTTGGGTTTTCAGTGCTTTAAATTATAAGGATTTTTGGGGGCTTAATTTCAAGGTGTGCCAACATTTTAGTGTCTTTTTCTTTATATTTACAATTAAAGGGAATCGTCCGAGTTCCGCTCTGCATGCGTTATTTGGTACTTTCTTTTGGATATTTAGGATAATTCTGCAGAACTCTATTGGGTTTTTCCCCCAGTGCTTATAATCGTAATTACAGATTGGGCCCCAAACCTCGCTTCCATATAGTGCAATTGGTAAAATTAGTGAATATTTTGCACTAGATTTGGATAGCATTTTTTTTAGAATGTTCTTTTTATGAAGTAAAATTATTTGCAGGCATTTTCTTTTAGTGCATTCACTGCTAGACCAAATCCACCAGATGCACTGATCTTCTTCCATGGTATTTCTTCATTTGAAGGAGTGTCTGCTTGCTGTGATTCATGGCTTTTTTCTGGACAATAACGACTGTTTTATTTTAAAGTTGCCCAGTTGATGCTGTATTCCCAAGGAATGTTAAATTGTTCCTGTATACCTTGCTCTCTTGGTGACAGTAGGACAAGGTAATATGGGTAGAGCAGGAATCTGACCTCCTCATCTTTGAGGTTGAGTCCAGGGGCTGCATATCAGTCCAACAACACTGCTAGTTTGTTGATGTAGATGTTGAACAGGGTTGGACTTAAACTGCACCCTTTTGCTATTTTGAATGGCTAGGTCATTCCTCTGTTTTCCATTTAGACCATTCCATTTCTCCCAGAACTGGTTTCCATCAATGGAGTATCTATCTCTTTCAGAGTGTTGTTTTCTTTCAATGTGTCACAATATCGTTGCCCAACGTCTCTACCTTGTGGTTGGTGATGTTTTCTATTTGATAAAGATCTAAATGTTTTCCTTATTAAATTACATTCGGCATCAAACCATTGCTCTCTTTTTGATGTTTGGAATTAGAAACGTTTTTACTTTTGCATACATTTTCTTTGGTGGCTGCTTTATGATAGATCTCATTTAATTTGTTCACAGACAAATTTATGTCAGGGAGGTTTGGGGTAAATGTACTTGAAAGGAAATCATTGATACAGGTTGTTAATTGTGGGCAGTGCAATGCTGTGTTGAGGAGTGTTGCGCTGTCAGGGGCCCATCTGTACGTTTTATTTAAATTCCTCTCTCCTCACTCTCCTCACTCTCTCCTCACTCTCCTCACTCTCCTCTCTCCTCACTCTCCTCACTCTCCTCACTCTCCTCACTCTCTCCTCACTCTCCTCACTCTCCTCACTCTCCTCTCTCCTCACTCTCCTCTCTCCTCACTCTCCTCACTCTCCTCTCTCCTCTCTCCTCTCTCCTCTCTCCTCACTCTCCTCACTCCTCACTCTCCTCTCTCCTCTCTCCTCACTCTCCTCTCTCTCCTCTCTCATCACTCTCCTCTCTCCTCACTCTCCTCTCTCCTCACTCTCCTCACTCTCCCCTCTCCTCTCTCCTCTCTCCTCTCTCCTCTCTCCCCTCTCCTCTCTCCTCACTCTCCTCTCTCCTCTCTCCTCACTCTCCTCTCTCCTCACTCTCCTCACTCTCCCCTCTCCTCTCTCCTCTCTCCTCTCTCCCCTCTCCTCTCTCCTCTCACCCCTGCTCTCCTCACTCCTCACTCTCCTCTCTCCTCTCTCCTCACTCTCCTCTCTCCTCTCTCCTCTCTCCTCTCTCCTCACTCTCCTCTCTCCTCTCTCCTCACTCTCCTCTCTCCTCACTCTCCTCACTCTCCCCTCTCCTCTCTCCTCTCTCCTCTCTCCCCTCTCCTCTCTCCTCTCTCCTCTCTCCTCACTCTCCTCTCTCCTATCTCTCCTCTCTATCATTTGTCCTCTCTCTCCTCTCTCCTATCTCTCCTCTCTCCTATATCTCCTCTCTCCTATCTCTCCTCTCTCCTATCTCTCCTCTCTCCTATCTCTCCTCTCTATCCTGTGTCCTCTCTCTCCTCTCTCTCCTATCTCTCCTCTCTCCTATCTCCTCACTCCTCACTCTCCTCTTTCCTCTCTCCTCTCTCCTCTCTCCTCTCTCCTCTCTCCTCACTCTCCTCTCTCCTATCTCTCCTCTCTATCCTTTGTCCTCTCTCTCCTCTCTCCTATCTCTCCTCTCTCCTATCTCTCCTCTCTCCTCTCTCCTCTCTCCTATCTCCTCTCTCTATACTGTGTCCTCTCTCTCCTCTCTCTCCTATCTCTCTCTCTCCTATCTCTCCTCTCTCCTATCTCTCCTCTCTATCCTTTGTCCTCTCTCTCCTCTCTCTCCTCTCTCCTATCTCTCCTATCTCTGCTATCTCTCCTCTCTCCTATCTCTTCTCTCTCCTATCTCTCCTCTCTATCCTTTGTCCTCTCTCTCCTCTCTCTCCTCTCTCTCATCCACACCTTAACCCCTGCTGTATTCACTTGGTTTGTTTGTGTTTCCTGTCACTCACTTTTGTACACTATATACACTCCCTACCAGAATGTTTTGTTGTGTATTAAGTGGAAGATTAGGCTAGAAACAGACTTCTATAAGACTGCTGGAGGCAGTGCAAGTTGATTACAGAGAAAGTTAGACATGCATACATGTCAGAGTTATTGTTCAAATGGTTTCTCAAAGAGGTTGCCGAGTCAGAGGTAGCAGGCATATCTTACCTCTGCTCTAGACTAACTATCAAGCTCATGATCATATAGCTGACACACACACACAAACACACACCCCTCCCTCCCTCTCTCCAAGGCTCTCGGTCAACCTTCTCTCCTGCCAGGCCTGGAGCTATACAGCTGATTTATTCAAAGGGACGCGGCGTTCATTCAATTTTCTCCATATTCATAAGCGTCCGTTCGTTTCGTTTCTCACCCCCGCTCTCGTTTCCCCTTTCAGCTCTTAATTAAAGGTACAGGGACGAGCCAGGCCTTTCATCATAGGGCTGGGGGAGGAGGGGGAGGAGGGGTGAGGAGGAAGGGATGGGGGAGCGGTAGGTTTACTCAGAACACCACTCTGTATTTATTAGCCTCCGTACCCCACCCACCACCACTACTAACCCTCCAACCTCTAAAGACCAGGGGTTGGTAGCCTCCACACTCACTCAGTCCCCCCACCCTCCCCCTTTTCACCTCCTCCTCCCCCTCTCCCTTCCTCCACCCACGGCACCTGGCGAAAATGATTCATTAATTCAAATAGCAGCGTTTTTGAAAAGCATCAGTTCAAAGGCATCGGCAGGGAAGAGAGGAGAGGGAGGAAAGGGGCAAGAGGAGTAGAGAGGAAAGGGGAGAGGAGAGATGAACGGACAGGAGAGAGCAGAGGAGGAGGGGAAAAGGAGAGCGGAGAAAGGGCAGGGAAGGCAGAGTGAATGTAGTTGAAAGAGCAGAGTGCACTTGAGGGTTCACCACGACGATCAAGCCGTTTCCGACTTGAGAGAGTAGGTGGTGGGGGGTTGTGATCTAGCTATGATTGAATTGGGATGGTGTGATTCTATTTTAACTCATCCTTGTAATGCAATCATTACTTGATTTATTTTATCAAGTTGATCAATTGTATTCATATTTATTGAACCAGTATAGTCTATGTATAGACTATGTTGTATAATCCAGTATAGTCCATGTTCCAAACACCTGTAAACACTTGCTCCACCTTTAGGATGACATGGCTGTCCCTCTCAGGCCCATGCAAACCTAGCTAGCTGAATGTTACATCTGGCTGGAGAGGAAGTGGTTCATAATACATGTTGCAGAGCAGGCAGATGATCTAGTTAATTATACATGGCAGGACAAGCCTGGAGCCTTAGCCTCTATTAGACAGGAGCACAGGGTGACTGACCTGACCAACCTATTATACAGTACAAATAGAGAGAGAGGTAGAGAGAGAGGTATTGTGTGTGTGTGTGTCTGTGTGTGTGTGTCTGTGTGTGTGGCATGTATTGCATATGACAAATGCCCTTATTGGTTTAGGCCTCCTATGATGATGATGATGATGATGATGATGATGATGTAAGCTGGTGTAGAGTGCCTCATTTTAGGGTATTCCTCGGAATACCGTCTCTGGGAATCAATCACATAATGATCTATCTATCTATCTATCTATCTATCTATCTATCTATCTATCTATCTATCTATCTATCTATCTATCTATCTATCTATCTATCTATCTATCTATCTATCTATCTATCTATCTATCTATCTATCTATCTATCTATCTATCTATCTATCTATCTATCTATCTATCTATCTATCTATCTATCTATCTATCTATCTATCTATCTATCTATCTATCTATCTATCTATCTATCTATCTATCTATCAATCAATCTATCTATCTATCTATCTATCTATCTATCTATCTATCTATCTATCTATCTATCTATCTATCTATCTATCTATCTATCTATCTATCTATCTATCTATCTATCTATCTATCTATCTATCTATCTATCTATCTATCTATCTATCTATCTATCTATCTATCTATCTATCTATCTATCTACCTGTCTGTTCTGCCTCTGGCCCCCCCTGCACCCCACTATGTCTATCTTTCCATCCCACACCACCTCACTCATCAGCCAGTTCTTCATCTCCTCATCCCCTGTGACTGTTGGTCCACTAGGTGACTCAACATATACACACGCGCCCACTCTCTCCCCACTCTCCCTTGGACTCACCTGTGTGTGTCCCGGGCCTCCTTTGGGACCTGCTTATTAGAGTATTACAAATTAATGGGGGCCAGTTTAGGAGAG
>CM042407.1:20330090-20377590 GCA_023634145.1 Thymallus thymallus
AACACCACTGAGTCCAAACCCTATCCTCTACAATTCCATCCCTCTCTTCTCTTCTCTCTTCTCTCTCAACCACCTTTCTCTCCTCCTCTGTTTGTCTTTTTCTACAAATCAAATCAAATGTTATTGGTCGGAATACAGATGTATAGCAGATGTTATTGTGGGTGTAGCGAAATACTATCTAACAATACATACAAATACATAAGTTTCTGTCTTCTCTCGCTTCTACTTCTCCTTCCTCCCTGTCCTCATCCTCTACTTTCTAAGTTCATGCTTGTACTCCTCTCTTTTCTCCCCTCCCCTATCTTCCTTTCCTCCCCTCTCTTCATCTATCCCTTTTTACCTCCTGCCTATCTTGTCACCCTTGGTGGTTCAGTAGTCCTACAGTGTTGGGAGCTGTAGCAAGGCAAACAGCTCTAATGATAAGGGCTGCAAAGTGCATCATTGCTAACAAGGCCTAAGTGCCAAAGTGGTTAACTAGGAAACCATCTCCCTCCCTCCCTTCCTTTCCTCCTCCATGTGTGTCACTCCACCTTCGTCTTTCTCTCGTTCCTTCCCTATCACGCCACCTCTATTACATTACGTCCATCTCTCACCTCTCCATTTTTTCTCCCTACTCTTTTTTTTCTCTCTATCTGCTTCTCTCTATCTCCCTCTCTATCTGCCTCTCTCTCGCTTTCACTGTGTTTGTGGAGCATGTCTTATAGCCATTAGTGCTACACCTTATTACTGCAGTAATGACTGACTGTGAGCCTTAATTAGAGATGTGTTAGAGAGTTAGAGCTTACTATACCTCCTCCCGTCGCCCCCTGCCTGTCCCCCTCCTACCCCTTCTCAAGTCACACCATGGAGCCATTTCTGTGAATCGTCGTAGCGACACCATTAGCACAGGCGCTCTAAGAGTTCCGTCTGTCGACTGTTAAAACCATTCCACTCATTACAGGCCAATCAGAGGGGAAGGTGTTACGGCTAATTGATAAAGCCCAACAATGCCCAGGCAAATCTTTCTCTATAATTGCTCCTGGGGTGAAAGAAAAGAAGGAAAAAGAAAAGAAAACCTGACTCCTGTACAGTAATAATCTTTCATGTGTGATAAGAAGATGAGATGATCTGGAAGGCCAGTGTGGAACACAGTGTGAAGACTCTCTCTGTTGGAAGAGGTAGAGGTACTAGTTAATCCAAGGTAATAGCATTATGGACACACTGTTTCCCCCAAAGACCAAAGCTTATCCATGTTGTTGGCTGTGAGATTGACATAGACCTCCATGGGCCTCGCTCTCTCTCTCTCCCGCACTGTCTCTTTCGCTCTCTATCTGGCTTTCTCTCACTCGATGAATAAGGTAAGCTTGATATTGCTGTAAATGTTGTTCACTAGCAAAGTGACGACTCCACATATTGCTATATGCTGCCATTTGTTTTATTATATGTACATTGGCCATCTTTTCTCCACACAAACCCTCAAGGAAGGTGAAGAAAACAGGAGGACCAATCATTGATCACAACTCATCATAGCCACCACATGCATAGTGTTAGCTATCCATACACTCTGTGTTTCATTTAAGATCTAAGAGCACCACTATTACAATGTTATCTGATGGGATGGGATGGGAGTTGAGTGTTGTGCCTGCTTGCGTGAGTGTTTTAGATGTTAAGCCCCCCTCTCTCTGTGAAGTGTGTATCTCTAGTGAAGGGGTTGCCTGTGGGTATTTCTGTCAGTCAGAGAGCTGACCTGTATGAATGGAGCCAGACCCCTCTCTGCTTTTACATCATTTCCTCTCTTCTCTCTTCAGTCTTTTAGGCCTGACCCTACAGCTTTCCACGTACTACATCTCTTTCTCTCTTAACCCTTTTCTCTTTCTATCCCTCTTTACTCATCCTAATGTTTACTCCCCTTCTTCAGAACCACTTTCTGTTCCTCTCTCCGTCGTTTTCTCCTGTCAATGCCATCAACTATTTTTTCTTGTGCTTGTGCTTTTTTCTATACACAGACAATCACCGTTGGATTTGCGAGTATGTACAGTACGTCATTGTAAATGTGATCTGCCTGTGTATAAGTGGCTATACTCTTCTTAAGGCATGAATGACCTCTGACCTAAAACTTCTCAGTGGTTACGCTACAGCCTTATTCTAAAATGGATTAAATATTTAAAATAAATACCTTATTTACATAAGTAGTCAGACCCTGCTATGAGACTCAAAATTGAGCTCAAGTATATCTTGTTTCTAATGATCATCCTTGAGATGTTTCTACAACTTGATTGGAGTCCACCTGTGGTAAATTCAATTCATTGGACATTATATGATCCCACAGTTGACAGTTCATGTCAGAGCAAAAACCAAGCCATGAGGTCAAAGGAATTGTCAGTAGGGCTCCGAGACAGGATTGTGTCGAGGCACAGATCCGGGGAAGGGTACCAAAAAATGTCTGCAGCAATGAAGGTCCCCAAGAACACAGTGGCCTCCATCATTCTTAAATGGAAGAAGTTTGGAACCACCAAGACTCTTCCTAGAGCTGGCCGACTGGCCAAACTGAGAAATTGGGGTAGAAGGGCCTTGGTCAGGGAGGTAACCAAGAACCCGATGGTCACTCTGACAGAGGTCCAGAGTTCCTCTGTGAAGATGGGAGAACCTTCCAGAAGGACAACCATCTCTGCAGCACTCCACCAATCAGGCCTTTATGGTATAGTGGCCAGACGGAAGCCACTCCTCAGTAAAAGGCACATGACAGCCCATTTGGAGTTTGCCAAGAGGCACCAAAAGAACTCTCAGACCATGAGAAACAAGATTATCTGGTCTTATAAACCAAGATTGGTTGGATGGGGGCAACGGTTCACCTTCCA
Source organism: Thymallus thymallus (assembly GCA_023634145.1). NCBI lineage: Eukaryota > Metazoa > Chordata > Actinopteri > Salmoniformes > Salmonidae > Thymallus > Thymallus thymallus. Next base: position 20,332,928 of record CM042407.1, read on the forward strand.
ACAGGACAACGACGTTAAGCACACAGCCAAGACAACGCAGGAGTGACTTCGGGACAAGTTTCTGAATGTCGTTGAGTGGCCCAGCCAGAGCCCGGACTTGAACCCGATCTCTAGAGAGACCTGAAAATAGCTGTGTAGCGACACTCCCCATCCAACCTGACAGAGATTGAGCGGATCTGCAGAGAAGAATGGGTGAAACTTCCCAAATACAGGTGTGCCAAGCTTGTAGCGTCATAGCCAAGATGACTCCAGGCTGTAATCGCTGCCAAAGATGCTTCAACAAAGTACAATATGTTTTTTTTATACATTTGCAAAAAAATCTAAAAACCTGTTTTTTGCTTTGTCATTATTGGGTGTTGTGTGTAGATTGATAATCCATTTTAGAATAAGGCTGTAATGTACCAAAATGTGGAAAAACTCAAGGGGTCTGAATACTTTCCGAATGCACTGTATACACTGAGTGTATAAAACATTAAGAACACCTGCTCTTTTCATGTCATAGACTGACCTTATTGATGTCACTTATTAAATCCACTTTAATCAGTATAGATGAAGGGGAGGAGACAGGTTAAAGATGGATTTTCAAGCCTTGAGACAATTGAGACATGGATTGATGCCATTCAGTGCGTGAATGGGCAAGACAAAATATTGAAGTGCCTTTGAACGGGTTATGGTAGTAGATGCCATGCGCACCGGTTTGTGGCAAGAACTACAACACTGCTGGGTTTTTTACGCTGTGTATCAAGAACGGTCCACCATCCAATGGACATCCAGACAACTTGACACAACGGTGAGAAACATTGGAGTCAACATGGGCCAGCATCCCTGTGGATTCTTTCGACACCTTGTAGAGTCCATTCCATAACGAATTTAGAGCAAAACTCAATATTAGGAAGGTGTGTTTAATGTTTTTAACACTCAGTATAATTGCAGGTGTGAAAAGGTTTCATTCTTCAGTAATGCTGTACTTACTGCTCTTCTTGGAAGGACGTCACTTTGTGGAGTTTGCTAGTAAAAACTTCCCATAGCGATCACAGCGAAAGCGAAGAAGTCCAAGGTATTCTCATGAAGGCAATCACTTGCTTTCATGACACCACTCCACGCACAAAAACAGAGAGCTACAAAGGACAAATTGCATCCCAACAGCCTCTGAAAAGGGTGTTGTTGAAAGGATGAGACAGTGGAATGTCTGGTGTATTCAACATTTTAAAGAGGTGTCAAACAGAGTGAATAACAGAGACGTTGGCCTCTCAGTGCCACCACGCTCCACACCTTCTGGCCCTGGTGCACTGAGACTAAGGCCTAGATTCTTTTTTGGCTGTGCACCATTTAAAGGCAATGTTACAGCGGGATCAGATGTCGGCTCAATTGGAAATTATCTTTAAATGTAAATCGCGCTATAACACAGATCTTCTGTGGTCTGGATTTAATCTAGGCCTTAATGGGGAGGAGCCAGATGAGAGATACAGTTCATTAGGCCGATGGCCACAAACTCTAACAGAAACACTAGATCTCACAGAGAAGGAGATATTATGACTTATATTCATCTCTTGAGTCTTGGGTAAATTAACTAGGCATTTGCACCAGTTTGGAAGTATTCCATTCCCTGAGATGATCTTATTGATCCTCAAAAGGTTAAAAAAGTTGATTACTGTTTAATTACAGTTTCTAACCATTTATAACAACTATCTGCAGAGCATTACATTAACACTCTACACAAACCAAGGAATTGACTGGTAATTCCTTGTTCCAAATGTTTGGCTAGCTTAACTACAGCACCAGACTGGAGACAATGGGAGCTGGGAGTCAGCTGGGAGTCAGCACCAAGTTGCCCTCACACAGACAGATTTGTCTGACCGATTGGCCTGTTAAACAGCAGAGACAGGGCCCTCACCTGCCTGCCAGGGCTGGAATTAAGAAGAGGAATCAACAGCCCAGAGCCTGAGCCAGACAGAGCCTGATTCCCACAGAGAAAGATGTTTAACTAGTCACTGCTACTCTGTCAGGCAAAGCAACTGAGAATAATGGGGTCAAAGAGACAGATTAATGATCTGCGGGATGGGTTCATATGTTCAACAGATCTCTATGATACTCTGGATTCAGGACTCAGGTTCTCATGCCCTGTTTTTGATTTGCTTAAATCTTCTTGCCTCTGAATCCTCACTACTCAACTGTCATTGAGTGTGTGTTTGTGTGTGTGTGTGTGTGTGTGTGTGTGTGTGTGTGTGTGTGTGTGTGTGTGTGTGTGTGTGTGTGCCAGTCTCTATAATAACGCTGGGTAATTCAGCCTGCCAGTCAGAGCCATGTGAAAAGATTTGGCATGAAATCCGCAAAAAGTTATACTGCTGCACCATCGAGAGCATCTTGACTGGCTGCACCAATGCTTGGTATGGCAACAGCACTGCCCTCAATCGCTTGCCGCTAAAGAGGGTGGTGTGGACAGCCTAGTACAGTGGCGTTCAGTACCAATTTTTTTTTCATAAGTGTCATTAAAAGTTAAGACTGTTATATTATCAAATTGATTCTCTAGGCTTAATTGTTATGTGATTAAACTAACCATATAATCATTAATAAACTAGGAAGTCGGGGGACCATGGAATAATGTTTGTTCATAGAGTACTATTGTCACGTTGCGGAGTAATGGGACGATAAACGGAGCGCTGATGGAGCGTCATTCCTTTTTATTTTGGAGGTGGATTCACGAAGCACAAAATACAAAAAGGAGATGACATAAACTAACTGACCAAACACTATAACAAAACAAAGTGACTCACGTGCTGTTAACCCAAGGCAGCCACGAACAATGATCCACACACAGGTGGCTGTGTGTGGAGTCTAAATACTATCCCCAATCAGAGACAACGCTATACAGCTGTCTCTGATTGGGGATGATCATCTCCCTAATAATGTGTGATGACTTGGTTGTGTGCCTCTCTCCTCCCCTAGGTGGGAGTAAGAGGCCTTACCACAACCAAGCCATCACAGTACCCCCCCCCCAAGGTGCGGACTCCCGATCGCACACACAATCCCCCCCTTCCTGAAAGACAAAAAAAAAAAAAAATGTCCAAAAACTAGGGGGGACATGGCGGGGTACTGAGGTGGTTGCTGGTGGGGGCTCCGGTTCCGGTTCCGGGCGTGGCACAGGCTGTGAGAGTAGCTTCCCTCCTACCTCACGGTTGCACGCCCGGTCCGGTCCGGACCCCGGCGCGGTGGTTCCCCCCTCAGTACTCCCGCCATTCACCAAGTCCTGTCTGGACCCTGGTGCGGGAGCCCTCGACCCTGGAGAGGGGCTGACAACCGGCCCCGGACTGGGCACCGGTGGAGCGGACTGCTCCTTCCCTGGAGCGACGTAGACGACCGGCCCCGGACTGGGCACCGGTGGAGCGGACTGCTCCGGCACTGGAGCGACGCAGACGACCGGCCCCGGACTGGGCACCGGTGGAGCGGACTGCTCCGTCTCTGGAGCGACGTAGACGACCGGCCCCGGACTGGGCACCGGTGGAGCGGACTGCTCCGTCTCTGGAGCGACGTAGACGACCGGCCCCGGACTGGGCACCGGTGGAGCGGATTGCTCCGGCACTGGGGCGACGTAGACGACCGGCCCCGGACTGGGCACCGGTGGAGCGGACTGCTCCGGCACTGGAGCGAAGCAGACGACCGTCCCCGGACTGGGCACCGGTGGAGCGGACTGCTCCGGCACTGGAGCGAAGCAGACGACCGGCCCCGGACTGGGCACCGGTGGAGGAGGCTCCAGGCCTTGAGCTGTGGCTGGAGGCTCCGGGCTGCTGTCCTTCGCTGGAGGTGGCGGAACGCTGACCTTCGCTGGAGGTGGCGGAACGCTGACCTTCGCTGGAGGTGGCGGAACGCTGACCTTCGCTGGAGGTGGCGGAACGCTGACCTTCGCTGGAGGTGGCGGGGCGCTGACCTTCGCTGGAGGTGGCGGGGCGCTGACCTTCGCTGGAGGTGGCGGGGCGCTGACCTTCGCTGGAGGTGGCGTGGCGCTGACCTTCGCTGGAGGTGGGTGGCGCTGACCTTCGCTGGAGGCCTCGGGCTGCTGACCTTCACTGGAGGCCTCGGGCTACTGACCTTCACTGGAGGCCTCGGGCTGCTGACCTTCACTGGAGGCCTCGGGCTGCTGACCTTCACTGGAGGCCTCGGGCTGCTGACCCTCACTGGAGGCCTCGTGCTGCTGACCCTCACTGGAGGCCTCGGGCTGCTGACCCTCACTGGAGGCCTCGGGCTGCTGACCTTCACTGGAGGCCTCGGGCTGCTGACCTTCACTGGAGGCCTCGGGCTGCTGACCTTCACTGGAGGCCTCGGGCTGCTGACCTTCACTGGAGGCCTCGGGCTGCTGACCCTCACTGGAGGCCTCGGGCTGCTGACCTTCTCCGGAGGTCTCGGGCTGCTGATCTTCTCCGGAGGTCTCGGGCTGCTGACCTTCACAGGAGGCCTCAGGCTGCTGACCTTTACAGGAGACCTCAGGCTACTGACCGTCACAGGAGGCCTCGGGCTGCTGACCTTCTCCGGAGACCTCAGGCTGGATGCCGTGCCCACCCTGGGCACCGACGCAAAGGTGGTCTTCAGCCCTGCAGCTGGTCTGGCTGTCGGCCCCAGACTGGGCACCGACACGCAATGGAGCTCCTGCTCCACAGCGGGACTGAACGTCGTGCCCACCCTGGGCACCGACGCAGAGATGGTCTCCAGCCCTCTGGTTGGGCTGGCTGTCGGCCCCAGACTGGGCACCGACGCGCTATGGAGCTCCTGCTCCACAGCGGGGCTGAACGTCGTGCCCACCCTGGGCACCGACGCAGAGATGGTTTCCAGCCCTCTGGTTGGGCTGGCTGTCGGCCCCACACTGGGCACCGACGCGCTATGGAGCTCATGCTCCACAGCGGGGCTGAACGTCGTGCCCACCCTGGGCACCGACGCAGAGATGGTTTCCAGCCCTCTGGTTGGGCTGGCTGTCGGCCCCACACTGGGCACCGACGCGCTATGGAGCTCCTGCTCCACAGCGGGGCTGAACGTCGTGCCCACCCTGGGCACCGACGCAGAGAGGGTTTCCAGCCCTGTGGTTGGGCTGGCTGTCGGCCCCAGACTGGGCACCGACACGCTATGGAGCTCCTGCTCCACAGCGGGGCTGAACGTCGTGCCCACCCTGGGCACCGACGCGGAGAGGGTTTCCAGCCCTGTGGTTGGGCTGGCTGTCGGCCCCAGACTGGGCACCGACACGCTATGGAGCTCCTGCTCCACAGCGGGGCTGAACGTCGTGCCCACCCTGGGCACCGACGCAGAGATGGTCTCCAACCACAGAGCTGTGCTGGTGACCGTCGCGGTAGCCTCCGTGCGTGGAGTAGGCACGGGGCGTACTGGACTGGGGACACGCACCATAGGTCTGGTGCGAGGAGCTGGCACGGGTCGCACCGGGCTGGGGACACGCACCATAGGTTGGGTGCGAGGAGTAGGCACAGACCGTACCGGGCTGGGGGAACGCACCACTGGTCTGGTGCGAGTAGCTGGAACGGGCTGTACCTGGCTGGGGAAACGCACCGTTGGGTCGGTGCGTTGAGCTGGCACGGGTCGCGCCGGGCTGGGGAAACGCACCATAGGTTGGGTGCGAGGAGCAGGCACAGACCGTACCGGGCTGGGGGAACGCACCACTGGTCTGGTGCGAGTAGCTGGAACGGGCTGTACCTGGCTGGGGAAACGCACCGTTGGGTCGGAGCGTTGAGCTGGCACGGGTCGCGCCGGGCTGGGGAAACGCACCATAGAGCTGGTGCGCGAAGCAGGCGCGGGCCGTACCGGGCTATTGTTGCGCACCGATGGTTTGGTGCGCTGAGTCGGTCTCCTCCTCCTCCGACTCTGGACCGGCGCTGGAGGCACCGGACTGGGAACTGACGCTGGAGTACGACTGTGCCTGTCGTCCCTACTCCAACGCCAATCCCCATCCTGTGAGGGTTCCTCCGGGAACCCCCACGAGTGAGGGAACAGAAGCACATCGCTGTCGTCTTCCTCCGACTCCTCTCTGTACTCCTGCTCCCACGGCTGTAGGGGCTCCTCCTGGAACCCCCACGAGTGCAGTGGTCGGGGCTCTTCTCCCTCGATCCCCGACCACCCCCATAGCCCCCCCCCCAAAATCAGTTTGAGGGGTTTTCTGGGCTCCAGGCTGGTCCTCAGTACTAGCCCGGTGACGTGTCCTCCGTCGTCGGCGCCTCGACTGCTCCGGACCCCAGCCTTTCTCCACCGCATGATAATGGTAGACATCCTCTTTCGATAATTTCCCCATATCGTAGAGGATGTCTACCACTGTCTTCTCTCGTTGCGTCCCAGGGTGGTGGATCATTCTGTCACGTTGCGGAGTAATGGGACGATAAACAGAGCGCTGATGGAGCGTCATTCCTTTTTATTTTGGAGGTGGATTCACGAAGCACAAAATACAAAAAGGAGATGACATAAACTAACTGACCAAACACTATAACAAAACAAAGTGACTCACGTGCTGTTAACCCAAGGCAGCCACGAACAATGATCCACACACAGGTGGCTGTGTGTGGAGTCTAAATACTATCCCCAATCAGAGACAACGCTATACAGCTGTCTCTGATTGGGGATGATCATCTCCCTAATAATGTGTGATGACTTGGTTGTGTGCCTCTCTCCTCCCCTAGGTGGGAGTAAGAGGCCTTACCACAACCAAGCCATCACAACTATCTCCCGAATTAAACTCTCTTCAGATTATTTTATATCTTATCATAACAGTCGCTTATTAATGAATTTACCTCGATCAGTCTCATTATTGAACGTCGTAATTTCTTGTAGTCTGCACGAACCCAGATTTTACTATGAATCATCCATACACAAATTGGCTCAATTATTTATTTACTAGCTAATTAAACAATTACAGAGTATACAAAATATCCTACAATTATGCAGTAAATACCGTCCCTAGTGGACTAAACAAGACAAGACAGTTTGGTAATAACACGGTAGACTATGGTTTGCTCAGTGGAGATCGCCATTGTCCTTTGTAGAGTCTTTCTGGTCGTAGTGGGGTTTAGAGTGTATCTCTTATAAGAGAGGCTTCGGAGAAATGTCTGCTTCCATTGTCCTAGGCTCACGTACATATTCAGCTGCAAACTGGTAACGCAACGTCTAGGATGTATCACTTCTTCTTTAGTGATCAATAGTTCAGAGTTCATACCATTTCAAACGTGTGGAGCAAGCTCTCACGTTTTCTGGACTGTAGAGTTGTAGTTGAAATTCGCCATTTTAAATGTGTGGAACTAGTCCTCCCGTTTTTTGGAACTGGGGTGACTTTCGTCCCGGGGGCATTTATACAAATGTAGAAAAGGGGTTGGCACTGGCTGGGCACAAGTTACCATAAAACGAACAGTTTCATTTTAGAAGACTAAATCACATTGTTATCTTTTCAAAAGTATTCTTATACTTAGTTAAACATTTGATACAACATTTCAGATGCAAGGAACCTGTATAAACAGAGTTAGGGTAATGTGGTTGCACTGCACTGTCTTTCATGATGTCACCACAATGAAACAAAGCGGACAGGGTCGTAGCTTGCTTCTTCACCAACCGTTTCCACAGTCTCTAAATTAGGAATATTGTTTAATTCTCCAATTCGGGGAGGTAGTAGTATTTGGCGGGAGAGTTCCTTTGTCCTACTGTGAGATCCTCTCTCTCCCATACTGCATGGTCAGGGAGAAAAGTGTCTCTGCCAGGAATTTATGACCTGTCGTAAAGTCATGAAACTGCAGGTCATTCACAGGTCATTCATATCTTTGCCTAGCCGATTCACTGAGAGGGCTAGCGTCATGACAGTCCCCCTCTGGTGGTTCAATCTTGGTATTATTCTGCATGTTGCAACCCACCATAAAAATTACCCCAAGATGTCCTGGTTGTGGATCATTGTTGCTGTCCCCGGTTGGTGTGGGTATCCGAGGCACAAAGGAAAAGGTCGGACCCTGTGTACAAGTTGTCAGCAGCCACGTGTGGCGACCGTGCCAGTATATGCGAACTGAGACGAGGATATGGTTTCGCAATTTGGCACAGCGTTGCACCAGTGGGAATCCTTGGGTCAGTTGTGGGACTGACGCCGTTCGATTCTTTGTAAGGGGTTTCAGTCCCCCTCAGCGGAAAATGTATCATCGGAAGCAGAGTATGCTTTTAATCCTGAGATGGCCGCAGTTCTTGCGGAAGTGTCCGAAGGACAAGAGAAGTTCATCTCAGCAACAGTATCACGTGACTCCATGGTGGACGGAAGTTGGTCATTCACAGAGACTGCTGGCTCGAAATCATGAAAAGGCTTGTCAATCAGGTTTTGCTGATTGAAGGTTAGGAGATATCGTAATATCTCCTTGGGTCAGATGCCGCACCGTCAAGACATCTTTTTCAAAAGGGGTTCTTTTCATAGATGGTCCTTGTGGGTTACTGTGTTGCAGTCAGTGGTAGGAGACGGCAGTATGGTCGGTGGAGACTGCACAGTTGCCTGTGACCATACTTGGTTGGTCTTCCAATCCATCAGAGGGATCAAATGATCCATCAAGTCTACTCCGAGTAGCAGTCATTCAGATTCGAGGCTGGTGACATACACAGGGTGAACAAGCGCAGTTTCAGCATGATTGTCTGCTAGGAACGTCTCAGTGAGGTTTGGCTGGCCTGGAACGGGGTCAAAGGTGCAGAAATTTTTGACAAGTTTGTTGAGGATTTCCTTGCTTAGAAATCAATATTTCCATCTTCATCACCTGAGTTCTATCATCATTAAAGTGGTCAGCGACTTCAGTGAGTTCTGCTGATTTGTCATTCAACTTGGTCATTGTGTTCATTAACTGATCGTCTTTGGTCTGCAGCATTTGGACTAGAACATTGTTACTTTGAGTAACGTTCAACAAAACTACATGCATGTTATCAAGTTGCACGCTCCTGTTTGTAGATAACTCATCAGATTTATCTAGTTTTACGTGGACTTCGTCGTATTTAGTTTTTGCTAAATCGAGTTGTTCCTGAAGAAGACGATTTTGTTGAAGAGTTTGTGCTCGTTCGTCGTCATAGGTTTTTGCAATTACTTTTAATTGTTCCGTTTTCAAACGCATTTCCACAGCTAGCAGTATTTTTCCCTTTCCTGCTTTTGTCATTAGTTTCCTGGTCCTCTCCACCTGTCCCTTCATGTCTACCATTTCCTGCTTGTGCTTCAGTTGTGCACCGCGGTATTGGACCGATGCCAATCTTGGATGGCAGGACATCAGGGCTAAACTGGAGAAAACCTTTACAAGGCCTGCGCCCGTTGGTTGATTACGGAGAGCGTTTGTCGCGATTGCTACTGTTTTTCCGTTAATGTCATAGTTAGGGTTGTTATCGCTGCTGAGGTCAGAGATCAATCCTTTTATTGGTGAGGATTCACTAATTAGCGGGGGATTGGTTACCACCCCCTCTGATAGCATGCACATTATTAGAAAAATTGAGAGGAACAATTTTCCTATTTTTTTCTAAGTTTTGGTGTTTGAGTCATTGGAAGCTGCAAAAACACACTTTTATCTATTTATAGACGTTAATGAACCATCATTACTGCATCAGTAATGTGGGAGTTTGTCAGGGTTTGTGATAGGAACCCAAAAGCAGACCGGACAACGTAAGTATATAATGTGATATATATTGAAGAACAATAATAGGGAAATGTTGATGAGGATGTGATTGAATAGGAAGTTGGTTCGTAAGCTGGTGACTGAGTATCCAGGCAGGTGGGCAGGTAAGTGGTCCGTGTGGCGTGATAGTTCGAATCCGTATCCCAGGTGAGTGGAGGAAGAGGTGAGCAGAGTGATGATGAGTATTTCCAGGCAGGTATTCTAATGTGACTTAACGATCCGGCGGGGACTGGATGTCAGGTCGTCTCTTAAATAGTGGTGATAGCAGATCTGGAACAGGTGCGTAGTGATCAGGTGCGAATCAGGATGAACATGACCGGCTCAGGAAGTAGGTGGCCCCGCCCACTCTTCCGTAACCAGGCAACTGGACCCCGGTACAATGAAACGGACAATCAACAAAACAAGACAGACAACAAAAACAGACTCAGGGAACAGGGATCGTGACAGAGTTGGAGGTGAATGAATTTGCAAAAGCAAATTGAATTGATTAATCAATGAGAATGATTAATCATAGGCTATCTGGGGATTCAACTTTTAATTAACCTGAGAAGTTCGTTCTTCTAGGTTACAGTTTTTCTCGATTGTTTACACACATTTTCTGAAATGGTTCAGTGTTGCCATTACTACAGACAGTACATACATAAGTGTGTTGTAAAATATTTGAGAATATTGTTTTTATACTCAGAACACACAAATACACGGTAACAAATATATTTTATTTTTACCACAAAATCAATTTACACAGTGTACATCCCATTCCCAACCAACACAAAGTTGCACATACAGTGGTCTACATACAAAACAGAAGAATTTAATGTATACAGTTACAGTAAAAAAAATAAAAAGAAAAAGAAAATAACTATGCTGTATCCTGTCTTCTGTTGCGGTCTGGCCACAGCACCTCATCCACATCACAAGCAATGTTTTCCCTGGCCAAGCAGCGGGGGAAATATCGCCTAGCATGGCGATTCCAGCCATGAAATGCTATATCTCCACATGCGTCTTCCATAGCTTGGAGAAGAGGTATACGCGTTTGTGGATTTCGGTCATACACTTTCCATCTCCAGGCAGAAAAAAATTCCTCAATAGGATTGAGGAATGGAGAATATGGAGGGAGATAAACAACTAAAAAGCGTGGGTGGGCAGTGAACCAGTTACGAACCAGAGCAGCCCTGTGGAAACTTACGTTGTCCCAAATGACAACGTACCTGAGCTGCTCTGGGCCATCTACCTGATCTGGTGGAATGAGTGTGTTGTGTAGGGTGTCCAGGAATGTGATCAGATGGGCGGTGTTGTAGGGGCCAAGGGTAGTCCCTCCACGCTGGCCAGGGACTTGAACAATGGCACGCTGGCCGATGATATTCCTTCCCCTCTTACGTCTTTTTGTGAGGTTGAATCCAACCTCATCAATGAAGATGAACTGGTGCTCCACTGCAGCCAACTCTAGCTCAAGGACTCTCTGAAACACACATGACAATATCAGAAATAGACATGGAGTCACTATTGTGAAGCACAATCATTATGATTACAATACTGAAATATGTATAATCTATACAGTGTTGAGAGTATGCATCAATTGTGGGATTGTATAGGACTCACTTGCACATAGTTATATCGCAATTCTTTGACTCTTTCTGAATTGCGTTCAAATGGCACCCTGTAGACATGCTTCATCCTGAGATTATTTATGTGCAAGACACGGTCCAGTGTTGATAAGCTTACCCTATCAATATTTTGAAATATCTCATTGTTTTCTATTATTTTTCTTTGTATTTGCCGTAATGTTATGCCGTTATTTTCTAGGACCATGTTCATGATTTCAGTTTCCTGTTCAGGAGACAGAACACGTTCCCGACCACCTTGTGTTGGTAATCTTTCAGTTCTGCCAAACAAATAGTAAAATACTGTAAATACAAAGTAGGAATACATTTCCCAAATACTTGAAACATACTTTATTTTTACAGTCCTACAGAACAGTCCACAGGCAATACTGTACTACTGTACTCATTGAGTACTGTATTGATATGCAGTACTGCAATTTTCTAGTGAGAGTAGATTTCTTACCTATTCTCATTTCGGAAAGTCCGGATGATGGATGCTACAGTGTACCTGCTCAAATTTGGCTGTACTCTTTGCCCAGCCTCCCTCATTGTTAGACCATGGTTGACCACATGATCAACCAAAGTGGCTCGGATCTCATCAGAGATTACGGTCCTTGGCCTTCCTCGTCCTCGTCCTCGTCCTTGTCCTCCCCGTCCTCCTCCTCTTACTCTCACTCCTCTGGCTCTGCCTCTGTTTCCAATGTTGGCATCCATTGCTCCAAAACAGAAGAGCTCACCTGTTGCCCTTTTATGCTAAAGCTCTGATTTCTAATTGTAAAACTGTGTGACGGGTGTTTGCCCATGTGATGAGTCAGTGTGCATATTTGAATGGCAGTGTGTTCATTGTGAAAACAAGAGATTTTCTGCATGAAAATTGTGCCAAATGCAAAGAATTGTGTGTAGTGTTTTGAAAAAAGTGTGTTTTAGAACTGGAATTTGAATGTAAAGCAGGAATTGTGCTTGTAGTTTAGCAGAATTGGTTCAGGGGGTTGGTGCATGAGTTACATGTTGTGGTCATTGTGTCTCAAGTACCAGTATTTGTGTGTAAACAATTGAGAAAAACTGTAATAAGGAAAAGTTTAAAATGTCTAATTCGTAAAAACCAATCAATTTGGATGTTATTCAAAGGTCCAGCTGAAAAGGGTTGGAAGGCAATTGAACACCCTAGTTTAATTGAATGTGACAACGATATCTAATCAGTTGAGACTGGTTGGATATCATAAGTGTAACCGCTTGCTACAAATGTGCAACAACGGTGGACCTCAAAGGAATTTTTTTTCTACCATTTTAAACACTTATCCCTAAGGCTGAAGCCATGTGGGATTCCCGTTAAGGCGGAACTTCCGTCAGTACTGGGGGTTTGGTTCCAATTCGCCTTGAAAAGCAAATTGAATTGATTAGTCACTGATAATGATTATTCATACGTGTATAGGCTATCTGGGGATTAAACTAATCTCAGACGTTGGTTCATCTAGGTTAATACGGAAAAGTTTAAAATGTCTCATTTAATTGGAAGAACCTGAAAAGGTATATTCAACAATTTAATTTATTAAATTGAATCCAGTCAATTGAGATTGGCAGGATTATCATAAGTCTACCCGTAGTTACACCATATGAGAACAAATAGAATATACACACATGTTTATACTGACTCTACACACAAATACACACACTCACATACAATCATAATTGCTACGCTGTTTATCATATATCCTAATGCATAGTAACCTTACCCCTATATATATCTACCTCTATCACTCCAGTATCCCTGCACATTGTAAATATGTGATTGGAACTGACCCTGTGTACAGTGCATTCGGAAAGTATTCAGAACTCTTGACTTCTTGTGATACATTACGGCCTTCTTCTAAAATGGATTAAATTGTTTTTCCCCCACATCAATTTATACGCAATACCCCATAATAACAAAGTAAAAACAGGTTTTAAGAAATTTTAGCAAATGTCTTAAAAATGAACAACTGAAATATCACATTTACATAAGAATTCAGACCCTTTACTCAGTACTTTGTTCAAGCACCGTTGGTAGCGATTACAGCCTCGATTCTTCTTGGTTATGACACTACAAGCTTGGCACACCTGTATTTGGGGAGTTTTTCCCATTCTTCTCTGCAGATCCTCTCAAGCTCTGTCAGGTTGGATGGGGAATGTCGCTGCACAGCTATTTTCAAGTCTGGGCTCTGGCTGGGCCAATCAAGGACATTCAGAGACTTGTCCCGAAGCCACTCCTGCGTTGTCTTGGTTGTGTGCTTATTGGTCACCTCCCTGACCAAGGACCTTCTCCCCTGATTGCTCAGTGTGGCCGAGCGGCCAGCTCTAGGAAGAGTGTTGGTTGTTCCAAACTTCTTCCATTTAAGAATGATGGAGGCCACTGTGTTCTTGGGGACCTTAAATTCTGCAGACATGTTTTGGTACCCTTCTAATCCTGTCTCGGAGCTCTACGGACAATTCCTTCGTGGCTTTTTCCTTCATGGCTTTTCCTTCATGGCTTTTTGCTCTAACATGCACTGTCAACTGTGGGACCTTATATAGGCAGGTGTGTGCCTTTCCAAATCATATCCAATCAATTGAATTTACCACAGGTGGACTCCAATCAAGTTGTAGAATCATCTCAAGGATGATCATTGGAAACAGGATGCACCTGAGCTCAATTTCGAGTCTCATAGCAAAGGGTCTGAATACTTATGTAAATAAGGTATTTCTGTTTTTACTTTTGATAAATTTGTCAAAATTCATAAAAACCTGTTTTTCTTTGTCATTATGGGGTATTGTGTGTAGATTGATGAGAATAAAGCTGTAATGTAACAAAATGTGGAAAAGGTCAAGGGGTCTGAATACTTGAATGGGGTCTGAATGCACTGTATAGCTTCTTACTTTATAGTGTTCTTATTTCTTATTTTTATTTGCACTGTGCACACCTGATGGGGGAACTTTAAATTATATCATAAAATAAAGAGGTACCAAAATGTACGCCTCTCCTCTCCACTCCTCAATTCTCTCTTTCCCTATTCTGTCCTCTCCTCCACTCTTCTCTCCCAACTTTTATATCCTCTTCTCCACTGCTCTACTCTCTCTCCCTCTACTCTCTCTCTACCTGTCCTTTCTGTGTGTGCGTGCTTCGGGACCAGCTTTTGTGATCAATGTGAAGCCATATCCATGAGGGAAGCCGCAGGCGGCGCACAGCCAAGTCCCCGCCCCGCTCTCCACTGAATATGACACAGCTGCTTTTCAGAACCCAACCGCTCAAGCCCCTTCATCCTGAGAGCGAACAAAAAAGTGGCTATTTATTAGAATACTTGTTTTGTATTGTTCAGCGCCACACAACAGACGATTCATTGTGTAAGAAGCAAAGCCCTTTCACTGAGAGAAACAATAACTTGAAATTGTCTTTTAGAGTGTATAATAAATGTAATTTATTTGTGTCTCTCCCCTCAGTGTGTGTTGAGTGGTGGGTTTGGGCACCGGGCACGGATGGCACACACAGCGGCTAGAGTTTAGGGGAGATGGTGGTCTTACAAGAAGCTTTGGTGTGTTTAGGACGGCGTTAGGAGGAGGATGGGGAAGGAATCTGTTTCTACTTCACTGGCTACGATAGAGGGAGGATCAGGGAGACGTGCGTAAGTTTGCATAACCTCAGCTATTTTATGCACGAGGAGGTTGGTTAGTCTATCTTTCTGGTTGTTGTTGTTGGAATAGATTTTAGATATATATTATGCAGAACTTAAATATTTTTTGTTTGAAAACTATTAGTGGGTGTGTAACAAGAGTTTTTATGACGAGTCGAGAATAGAATAAATGGCAACTTTGGGTTCATCAGTCCATGTGCTCCGTCGTCCCTTAATTCAACGCAGATAAACTATAATAAAGTGTATTTGTGTGTATAATTCAATTGAATTGGAGGAAAATGCACGTCTCAATGCTTTGCTGAGTCTTGGAATCAGAGTGTGTAATGAACACCCAACCCAATAACGCATAGGCTATGCTACGCGCTCTCACCTCTACAATTTGAACCAATACTATTTGTTGAATTTCACCTATATTATTTATTAGATATATAGGCTTATGTTGATTGAAACGTGTAATTGTCGTGTTACCTTATAAACAATTTAACAAGGCTATCCCCTCAATGTATTTTAGACAAATATCCACCCCCCTACCCCACCCTCAGTATTCCCTTTCTCATAATGTCCCCGTTTTTGTATATATATTTAGCTTAATGGAAAAACGCATTAGCGACTAATCTATGTACGCATGTTGATGTGGTTGTTTTGCAGGGCACACGATGCAGATTCGTTCCTTGAACGCACAGTGAGTGCACGCTGATCATCAACAGGCGGTGGAGAGAGGGAGGGTTAGTGCTATACGGGATCATCGGGACGTACATACCCATAAATCCTAACCTTAACCCCTATTCATGCCGTAGCCCTTGCCTTAACCGTTTAAATTTCAACTTCTATGGGGTCAGATTTAGGACGTCCAATGATCCCGTTTGGAGGGAGAGAGGGGGGGATGGAGGGAGAGGAGGGGAGTGTGGAGAAATTGATTAGCTGATAGAGCAGCTCGCCTGATCTCTGTCGCTGTCGTTTTCACATAATATCCTGGTCTGTTAATTGACTCGTCCAAGTCATGACTTTAACGGCCTTATCTTTATGCCAATGCAGCCATTGCCTTTAACTGGGCTATAAAGACACAAACAGACTACAGATGACCATGTCATGCCCAATAAACAACCATATATAGCATATAGGCTATATCAAATCTTTATCGTTAAATGCTTACCTATGCTTACTTACTTTCCCAACAATGCAGAGTTAAAAAATGTAAAAATAAATAATAAGCATACACACACACACACAAAGGAAATAGTATCACAATAAAAAAAACTATAATGAGGCTATATACAAGGAATACCGGTACCGAGTCAATGTGCTGGGCGAATGTGTTTAAGGTTATGTTTAGGCATTAACTCAGAATTTTTACAGTTAGAGTTAAATTCAGACATTAACTCCACATTCGTAAGGTTAGGCATTAACTCTGCATGGTTAAGTTAAGGGTTAATGTTTGGGATAGGCTTAAAACCATAATATAAAAAACAACTTCTATCGCTGGATTGAACCTGCAACTTTTGGATTGAACTTGCAACCTTTGGAATCATAGGCACATACAGTACTTACAACTGAAAGTTACTTAAAGATAACAGCACTCACTGTTCATCTCCCGACGTCCTCTGACATTGATGGACGTCGAATACTGACTTTTATCACGAGTGACCTGGCCAGCGAGAGCCTATGTAGTGTGTGTGTGTGTGTGTGTGTGTGTGTGTGTGTGTGTGTGTGTGTGTGTGTGTGTGTGTGTGTGTGTGTGTGTGTCTGTGTGTGTGTGTGTTTGTGTGTGTATGTATGTGTGTGTGTGTGTGTGTGTGTGTGTGTGTGTGTGTGTGTGTGTGTGTGTGTGTGTGTGTGTGTGTGTGTGTGTGTGTGTGTGTGTGTGTGTGTGTGTGTGTGTGTGTGTGAGCGAGAGAGAGAGTGTGCGCGTGTGCGCGTGTGTGTGTGTGAGCGAGAGAGATGTATCTATCTATCTATCTATCTATCTATCTTCCTCCACTCCATCCCATCCACACACACACTTTGAAAAACGGGTTTGAGTGGCGCCAAGTGAACGGTTTTAAATATACAAGTAGCCTGACCTGAAGCTGGATCCTTCCCAATTTTGTTTTGATTGATTACTATCAAATTATAGAAACGAATTAGTCCCCAAGGATAGATGAAAAAAATAACATTTTAATGTTCACACGGTAAAAATGTCAAATCTTTCGGATCCCTATGATTATCATTTCCAACCTGCATCCTCCGGATTAAGCGCATTTCCCCCGTTGAAATCTGCATATAAAGTAGTGCCAGAGCACCAGCAAATAACTATAATAACGTGGAAGGGGATGAAAGTAATGACCCTGCTCTGGGTACCGCGGGAAACGGCTCCGTCCTTCTACCTCGATGGCTTCAATTGAAAATTCAGGGGCATTTATGTCAAACGCATGATATGGCAGGAGTGATAGGTAGGCCTAATTTTGGATAATTTCTTTGGGTAAAGGCGGTAGTTTAGTCTAAATTCAATGACTGATGGTCCGCTAAAACCACTCGTTAATCAAAATTCTGTTTAAACCAAAAAAAAGGAAAGAAAATAACGACTATTGTTCTACGCTGGTTGAGTGGGCTGGATAACTGGTGTGACCCTTGCCCTCGCGCGTGCACCTGCAGCAACGCGTGTGGAGCTTTTCGCAGAGTGCGCACAAAGAAGCCGGGAGAATTCTAAGCGCGAGGCGAGTGATCGAGAATGACAGGGAAAGTAAATATGGCCCATGATGGTTGCAGTGCGTTTGCAAAGGCTAATCCCTTGCTGACGACGTTCAACATCGGTTCCACTTTGGTTTCAGGCTGTTTGAATTGTGTCTGATTTTTTGTTGTTGAAAATATAGGCATTTTGAGATTATTTTATAGAGGATAAAACTATTAGCCTATAATTTTGTAATATTGAATAATTATCAGAATAATAGGAAATACTAATTATTATAATACCTATAATATAATTCACAATAATCATCATCATCATCATAATTCAGCAAATTATTGCACTAATGACATACGTAGTTAGCTACATATGGCTAAAGAAAGGGAATCAGAAATCATCGAAATTAGCCTACATCAAATAAACTTTATAGTAGGCCTACATAATAATTATATAGGCCTAGGTCAGCCATTATCCACTTTGAAGACTCAAACCCATTTGATGCAATTTCATAACAATATGCCCTGGAAAACCTTTGTAGTTAGTTCTTATTAAAGGCACTAACATGTTGAAATATGCTCTTCAATAACAGGATATGTTCACACACCTTAGACCAAATACATATATAATTTTTCGACTCCAGCACATGTGCTCCTTATTGTGGGCTATTTTAATGGATCGCAAAACTAACTTTCAGTCAAAATACACATTTTTCTGAACTATTTTTATACTTTCAAAATATTTTAAATTGCAATAATCATTCAATGTTATTAGCTTATATGCCTGTGAAGTTACAGTATTTCAATGGCTTGTTTGTGTAATCACAATTTAAAGATAATGCTATAATGACAAGCCTCTGTCTGAATCATATTGTGGATTGTGTCATAATCGACATTATATATAGACCTACATTAGTATAATAACATGGGCCTGTGATATGATGTTATTATAGACTATAATATAGGCCTATTACTATGATGTCACTTACTTGTTATTATTACAATTGTCCTACTATACTAGGCCTAGTAATAGTCTAGTTGTAGTAGGCAACAGTGTGAAGTCAAAAAAGGGGTTCATATTTATTGCGATTTGATCTGGGAAGAGTGGTATCAGTGCGCTCTCTCACGGTGGTTGGCGCAAGCAAGTGTGTCATTCTCCGTGTATCACAACCCAAAAAATATCGAATCCTCGAGCCATAAGCCATGAGACGTGTGTCGCGAGGACGTTATTGACCATTGTGAAATCTCTTAACTCTACCGAACGCAGAGGGATAGATAGGCCTATATCTGAATTCTCCCGCTCTCGTACTGAAGGCTATATCAGCCTAATTAAAAACAACAAACTATGATACAATGATTAAATCGTTAGCCTCGCCGCGGGGAAGGGATATGCTTTTTTGCCTGTCAATTAGCCGCTGATTGGGTTTTTCAGGGGAGGTCAGCTGTGAAATTTGATGCATGTGCGCGCGATGTTTTGCCAGTTGAGACTTGACACCGTAACACTCAGACTTGCCAGTTTAAAATGTAATTAATTTGTTTTATTTTCTTTGTGGATAGGCCTAGACCTAAATCTATTAACCCAACTGTATTATTGGTTAAAAATACAGCATTTGAATAGCATGCGTGGTTTTTCCACATCTTAAAAAAAATATTGAATTATGCTTTACTTTCTATCATCAGGCCTATAAGTTGTGTCACATAATTATTCACTTTGATGTCCATATCTGTTTACAGAACGTTTTTGACTTTGGGTAGCGTGATAACCAGCTGTGAAGTATATGCTATAGGTTATTATGGCAACACCAATGGCAGTGGGAACACCATGGCGCACGGAAGGTATGCTCCCATGCTGTTCCCCTCCAGCAGACGGCGATGACAGTCTAGAATCTCAAATCTGCCCCAGTGACTCAATTTTGTTTTCATACTTTAGCCTCCTTATCAGTTGATTTTGTCTTCCCGCGGTCCAAAAACCCATTCGCTTGTTTATAGAAGAATGCCATCTTATAATGCCACACTTTTACGCACGGTTAGATTGTGGTTAGTGACGCAATACAGTGTGTGTGCGTTTGCGAGCGTGTGTGTAGGCCTATGTGTGGCCAACATCTTCAACAAGCCAACAATCTTATAATTGTCTATTTGCCTTTTTTATATACAGTACCAGTCAAGGTTTTTTTTTTTTTTTTTTTACTATTTTTTACATTGTAGAATAAAATACATCAAAACTATGAAACAACACTTACAGAATCATGTAGTAACAAAACATGTGTTAAACAAATCAACATATATTTTATATTTTAGATTCTTTAAAGTAGCCACCCTTTGCCCTGATGACAGCTTTGCATACTCTTGGCATTCTCTCAACCAGCTTCACCTGGAATGCTTTTCCAACAGTCTAGAAGGAATTTCCACATATGCTGAGCAACTCATTCCAATTCATCTCAATTGGGTTGAGATTGGGTGATTGTGGAGGCCAGGTCATCTGATGCAGCACTCCATCACTCTCCTTCTTGGTCAAATAGCCCTTATACAGCCTGGAGGTGTGTTTTGGGTCATTGTCCTGTAGAAAAACAAATTATAGTCCCACTAAGGGCAAACCAGATGGCATGGCGTTTCGCTGCAGAATGCTGTGGTAGCAATGCTGGTTAAGTATGCCTTGAATTCTAAATAAATCACAGACAGTTTCACCAGCAAAGCACCCCCACACCATTACACCTCCTCCTCCATGCTTCACGGTGGGAACCACACATGCAGAGATCATCCGTTCACCTACTCTGTGTATCACAAAGACACAGCGGTTGGAACCAAAAATCTCAAATTTGGACTCATCAGACCAAAGGAGAGCTTTCCACCGGTCTAATGTCCATTGCTCGTGTTTCTTGGCCCAAGCAAGTCTCTTCTTATTTTTGGTGTCCTTTAGTAGTGGTTTCTTTGCAGCAATTTGACCATGAAGGACTGATTCACGCAGTCTTCTCTGAACAGTTGATGTTGAGATTTGTCTGTTTATTTGGGCTGCAATTTCTGAGGCTGTTAACTCTAATGAATGTATCCTCTGCAGCAGAGGTAACTCTGGGTCTTCCTTTCCTGGGATGGTCCTCATGAGAGCCAGTTTCATCATAGCGCTTGACTGCACTTGAACAAACTTTCAAAGTTCTTGAAATTGTCCAAATTGACTGACCTTCACGTCTTAAAAGTAATGATGGACTGTCGTTTCTCTTTGCTTATTTGAGCTGTTTTTGCCATAATATGGACTTGGTCTTTTACCAAATAGGGCTATCGTCTGTATACCACCCCATACCTTGTCACAACACAACTGATTGGCTCAGAAGGAAAGAAATTCCACACATGACCTTTTGACAAGTTACACCTGTTAATTGAAATGCATTCCATATGACTACCTCATGAAGCTGGTTGAGAGAATGCCAAGAGTGTGCAAAGCTGTCATCAAGGCAAAGGCTGGCTGTTTGAAGAATCTCAAATATAAAATATACTGGATTTGGATTTAACACTTTTTTGCTTACTACATGATTCCATATGTGTTATTTCATAGTTGTGATGTCTTCACTATTATTCTACAATATAGAAAATAGTAAAAATAAAGAAAAACCCTTGAATGAGTAAGTGTGTCCAAACGTTTGACTGGTACTGTATATATCTATATCATCAGGCTATACTCACTATTTCACTCAAAATGTAGCTTATAAACTACTGACTGTGATAATTGATCTAGTTTATAAAAAATATAGGCCTAGACAGGGTAGCCCAGCCAGGTCGTTCACAATTGAAGTCGACATTAGACGCCTATCATTGTCCTGACGACATCTTGGACACAGTTTTTTTTTTTTTTTTTTTACCCAATCCCAAACCATAATCATTACATTAACCATTCGGACCGAGTGCCTAAACTTAACCCTTAACATTTGAAGAAATTGAATGATATAGAGCCGCAGGAGTAACAAAAACACTCGAAATCTGGAGTTAGGAGAACGTGAATGAATGTCTAATTCTGCAGTGAGACCCTGATTTCAAATGCTTAATGACTATGTGGTTGAATAACTTTTAGGCTAGAAGTCTAGTCTTGAAAGTGGCAAACGGATTCAGATGTCATGCCCCTCAATTTTACTCACCATGTTACTTAGCGAGGGTGACACCCCTCTCATCCTCCTGCCAGTATGTTCCTCTTTCACAATATATGCGTCACCTGACTGAGCGCCATGCAAATCGCTTTGCTTCTAGAACGCTATTGGCCGCTCGTGGCTCATTTAACCGCTGTCAAGGCGCATCATATTGCTGCAGCTTTAACTAACTTCTCAACTCCGACAGGGAAAGTGACTCAAATGCGCATTCTGTCAGCGTGGATGTCAACCAACAACCGGAGAGGAGATAAAGCACCCACGGGGAGAACATATCTGCGACACTTTATTTATTGGATTATTAATTAAGTTAGCGTTTCATTCTTTTTGGGGTGTAGGATTGTTGTTCCCTCGTGTGCACCTGCTCTGCTGGACTCGCGCGCCGACTGAACCAGACTTTGTTTCCTTTGTTGGTTGAAAGTTTGAAAACCAGGTGAATGTATAGCATGATGATGGAGACGGACCTCCAGTCCCCTGGACCCCAAACGAACACAAATTTGGGGCAAACGGGGCCGAACAGTGGGTCCAAAGCGAATCAGGACCGGGTGAAGCGTCCGATGAATGCTTTCATGGTGTGGTCCCGCGGGCAGCGGAGAAAGATGGCCCAGGAGAACCCCAAAATGCACAACTCCGAGATCAGCAAGCGGTTGGGAGCCGAATGGAAGGTGATGTCCGAGGTGGAGAAGAGACCCTTCATCGACGAGGCGAAGCGGTTACGAGCAATGCACATGAAGGAACACCCGGATTACAAGTACAGACCGAGACGGAAGACCAAGACGCTGCTGAAAAAGGACAAATATTCTCTTGCCGGTGGCCTGCTCTCTGGGGCCGGTGGCGGAGGAATGGGTCTGGGAGTCGGGATGGGTTCATCCGGCGTCGGCCAAAGGTTAGAGAGCCCCGGGGGCCACGGGGGCTCCGCCAGCTCAGGCTATGCACACATGAATGGCTGGGCAAACGGTGCGTACTCGGGGCAGATGGCTGCAGCTGCTGCGGCCGCGGCGATGATGCAAGAGGCGCAGCTAGCTTACAGCCAGCACCCGGGCAGCGGACATCACCACCACTCACACCACCACCACCACCCGCACAACCCCCAGCCCATGCACCGCTACGACATGTCGGCACTCCAGTACAGCCCCATCTCGAACTCTGAGGGCTACATGAGCGCATCTCCGTCCGGCTATGGCGGGATCACCTACACGCAGCACCAGAGCTCTGGCGTCTCCTCCTCGGCTGCGATGGGCACGTTAGGGTCGCTGGTGAAGTCAGAGCCGAGCGTAAGCCCTCCCGTTAGCACTCACTCCAGGGGCCCTTGCCCCGGAGACTTGAGAGAGATGATAAGCATGTATTTACCGACCGGAGAGCCCGGGGACCCGTCGGTGCAAAGTAGACTCCACGCATTGCCGCAGCATTACCAGAGTGCGACGGCTGGGGTGAACGGAACGGTTCCATTAACACATATATAGATTATTCATATGACTATGGAAACTGCAGACAGAATACAAAAACACATAACCAAATATTTAACTATTTTTTAAATGATCACTGAACTACCTGCATTTTGTTCAGAATGTTTATGGTGTTCTTGTAAATTAAAAGTAAATTAGCCTATCCTTTTCCCCTTTTGGAGTATACACTCTTACGAACAGGATATGAGTTCAAATATTGGTTGTTGTGTTATTATTTTGTAATTGTTTATTAACCACACCTGTGGTTGAGGGCGATGCCAACCAAATTAATGAACACATTTGGTTGACTATAATCGAATTATTTTTGGTTCACTGTAAGTTATTGAAAAATAAGAACATGTTTTCCATAATCATGAAAGATGGTTTTAAAGATTGATATTTTTCCCATTTAATAATTCCCCAAGAGTTTGTAAACATGTCCGTTTACACTGTCTATTCATTATCATAATTATCTCTTCTTATTGTAATAACTATTGTATATTGTGAATAATTTGAATATTTTAAAAGACTGACGCGCAACTGCTGTTGTATAATTTACGAAATGCATTTCTGCTAGTGAGAGGTTCTGATATTGGGCTGAATTACAACTTAAATAAATTTCACACATATCTTGCTCTGATTCTACAAAAAAAGTGTTAGCTTGATTATTGTTCACTATCTTCAGTTGCGAATGGTAATTTGAGTTATATTTAATTTGAAGACCACGAAACCTTAAGTCTGACGTAAAGCTACCTATACGGCAAATGTGTTTTTAAAGGGGGAGAGTGTCTCTGGCAAACCCCTAACATTAAACAAATTGTTAAAATGCGTAATATTTAATATAAGTAAACTGATTTTTTGGCCATTGGATTAAGACAGGCAGGTCCCATGGTACACGCAAACTATCCTCAGGGTTTACCCTTATGGGTTAATTTCTGTAAAGTTAACGTTACTAGCAAGTTGTTACAATAGAACAGGGCCCACAGATTTCAGAGAGAAGCACAGTATTCACGTTAGTCCTTCAGAATATATATATAGCCTAGATTTAAGATATATGCGTGCAGCGTCTCACTTGCAATATATTTGTATGATTAATTATTCTGTTTTTGTTCTTGATTTGATTTTAAAGTTGGCTTTTGAGTCTTTTCATTCTATTTCACTCCCATGATAATTTGAATGCTATTAGGATACATGCAGTAGGCCTATGGCTTGTTTTATTTTGATTACTGACAAACGTAGACTTGGCCTGTTCAGCAGGCATTGGTTATACAATAGGCCTATAGCACTTACATTTTTTTTATGTCGTTATAATGTGCAATGGATTATTCAAATAGCATAAAATTACATATTTCTCTAGTAAAATGGCAAAAAAAAATACATTCATATATCCTATAGCCCATGGAAAACAAGAGCAAAGCTGTCTCGAGTTGGGTGACTTTTGTGGCTTTTTGAAAGACAGCTTGCAAGCGCTGAAGGGATGAACCATGCAGGCCTATTTGGACATAAGGCTATGATTGCAAATGGCGATCACCAAATTCAACTACTAAATTGATTATTCATGCTCACTCAAATACCCTAGGCTATATTTTATCAGACATGTAAGATGTTTGACGATTTTGTTATTGGCAAATTTAGCCCTACCAATATTATTTTACTTCATAGCATAGTGTCCTAAATTATTACACTTAAATTATTATAGACTTATTATAATTCAAATAATGATTTGTGTAAACCAGAATTAGGTTGTATACATTCATCTGATTACTTTAAAATAGTTTGGTATTGAGTTGACCTCACCTCACATTTTATTTGTGACCAACTATCTCCCAGGATTGAATACATTGACTACACTGTGAGTAGATAATTCTGATAAGTATGAGCTGAAGGCTTTTTAATGGTCTATTTGGCAGAAAAGTGAAAACTTTGTTGTTTTCTTGTTATGTGAGCAGGGGTCAAAATGCAGGCTGTTTCCTTGATCCCTAAACAAAGCCTGTATCCCTGAATAGGAAGCAGTATGGATAGAAAGAAACCACATTAGTCAGTGATTGACACACTGCATCTCTGCCATAGGCCTACTATAGCAAATACACTCACGAAGGCTGTAAAGGCAGAACAATTTGCCTGATTCACACTATAGGGACAATTCAGTACAGCTCGGCTTGGCTCAATTGACTTGGCTCGGTTCGGTCCTATAGTGTGTAACAGGCACTTGGATTTTAATGATCAAGAACCAGTTTTTTATTGAACTTTGATTTTCCTCCAAGAATGGTTGAATATATTTTGCACCTTCAGGGAATAGATTCCGGATGGCAGTATCATCCAAGTCGATGAAAGTTCTTTATTTAAGCTATGGTTGCATTACAGACATAGTGCCCTCAACCCAATTGGTCTTGTTACCACTGTGTGTACTGGATTGATTTTAAGTTTTATCCTTTGGAGATTCTGAGATTATGGTTAGTGTGCATGGGATGTTATATTCCTTTCCTCTGTTCCTTAATGAATGGAGACTATATGAAATCACAGTGCTGGAGAGGGAGATCTGGATTGTGTTGAAGAGGGTGATTAGTGTGTTTAACAGTTTTCTCTTTTTCGAATCAGAGCAGATCACCTGTAGACATTAGGAAACAAAGGGTGAGCTGTTCACTAGGTGTTTCAAGTTCACGTTTTTAATACCCACATGGCAGTCATAGACACTGCCATACATAGGTATGGCTAACGTAATAAAATAAACAATTACACACAATTTAGATGAGAAGACTCAAATTGTCTTATTACTAAGTTGGCAGAAGTAGTGTACGGGGATCTATATATATATATATTTTACCTTTATTTAAGTAGGCAAGTCCATTAAGAACAAATTCTTATTTACAATGACGTTCTACATGATGCACACATGTATTGAATTGACAGTAATTTCCTCTTTGGGAGCAGCTTTATATGTGCATAATACATAGTTGCTGTTCTTATCTCCTGTACAAATACTCCATTGTAATATCATTGCTGGGGGAGGAGGTTTTGGTCCTGGTACATGGAGAGGAGAAACTCCCAGCCCTTTAGTCATTGCTAAACCTGTACGCAGCAACAAGTGACATGACCTCTGACCTTAGGGAACGTCTCTCTCAGGCTGTGATATGATTCTACAATCTTCTCCCCAACGTGGGCACTTGCTCTATTCCTGTTATGGGTGTAAAAGTATCGGAGTAAGCATGGGCTAGAGTAGAAGGAGTTCCTTCTGTATCTCACAGTAGTCCATTCCCTTGCATGACACATTTCAAGACCTTTCAGAGCCTTTCTGTGACTCATAAAGCCTGGAATGAACATCTTTGGTGCATTAAGAAAAGGTATGAGATGGTATTTTCTGTTGTGCCTTATTAGGACTGTATACACTAGCACTGTTACATCCTGTTTCAGGCTATTGTGTTCATGGTTAGTTAAAATCAGGCCCCAAACAGCATTGTAATTAATGAGGCTTGTGAAGCAAGAGTCTCCACTATAAATCTTCAACAAACTTATTATTATTATTATTTGGAACACTACTCCTCTTAAACTGTTTAAGCTAGAAACGTAATGCAAACTTTAAAACATGCAGACTGGTCTGGATTGAGTTTTTTTAAATACTTTTAAAACTATTAAGCTTTTTACCACCATCCACTTTAATGGAATTTCCTCAACTTTCTAAAGGCTGACATCATCACTTCCAACATTCGACTCAACGTAATTGCAACAATGCGACTTTTGACACAAATCATCTACTTTGACCACTTTACCAACAACTTAGACAAAACGTTTGTGTATGAAATCTTCCTCTACGTCTCTGCTTTTCAAATCTGAACTCGGAACAAAAATATCTTATTGCAATTAAACGATACAGCTGTTTTACTAACCTCATCAATTACATTTCCTCTAACTTTTTATAAGCAACTGACATTTGGACCACTTTCCCAAAAAGTTAGGCATAAAGTTAGAAGGATGCAATCTTCCTCTATGTCTCTGCTATTCAAATCTTAACTCAGCACAAAAATATCTTATTCCAATAAAATGTTACAGCTATCTTAGTAACCGCATCAACTATCTTGGTCTACTTCTCTGCTATTCAAATCTGGACTCAGAACAGATTTATCTCCTACCAATCAAACGTTACAGCTGTTTGTCGGAGCTTAGAGTTACAAAAAGTAGCTAGCTAACGTCAGCTAACAGCTCTCTCATGTCTCATCATTGAGCAGCCGAAACTAAGCCGTTGCTGTCGATATTCGCAGGCAAAAATGATGAGTAGGGTGAAGAGGGTGATTGAATTTAGAATAATAGTGTAATGATGATGAAGAATTGTGAATACCAAGGCAACAGCGCATCGTCCTCCGTCTTAGGATAACTCAACTGGCTAGTTTGCCTGTCTTTAAAGAGAAGGGTGGGCTGTACGTAGATCCTGCTGCTCTGATTGGTAGTGCTGAGCGATTAGTGCTTTTTCAGGTCGGTTCGGTTTCGGTTCGATTATTAAAACATAATCATGGTTTTCGTAACATTTTGTAAACATTGAATGCACTATGCATTATGTGGGTTGAATGCTGTAAAGTCCCATGATGGTAGTGACTGCCCATTCCTGCTTATCACTTATTAACCATCATTTATTCACATTCTTTTTATTTTATTATTTCATTCAAAGTCATCCTCTCATCTCTATAGAGCTGCTGTGTGACAAAATCACTATTTTAGTAGTTCTTCAAAGTAAATAAGGCATACTTTTATGACTGCTGAATACCAACTATCAAGCACTTAGATTATGTATTTCAGGTAGACACATTACTAAGCAACTTCTCTCCTCTCGATCGCTCATTATTCTGTCTCTTTTACATAGCCGGCGTAAAGGAAACACAGACCATTCATATTTCACCTGATCACTTCTCGTCACACATCTTTCAGTTTTCACGCAACAACTGTAGTTTAGACACTGACCACAACTACTGACCACAACCACACAACTACTGACCACAACTACTGAATCACAAAATATTGTAAACAACCACAAAACTAATGACCACTACTGACCACAACTACCGACCATAACTACTGAACCACACACATACTTACCAAAATTACTAACCACTACTGACCACAACTACTACTGACCACAACTACTGAATCACACAATGAATGACCACAACCACACAACTACTGACCACTACTGACCATAACTACTGACCACAGCTATTGACCAAAACCACACAACTACTGACCACAACTACTAAACTACAACCACAAAACTACTAAACACACTTCTGACCACTACTGACCATAACTACCTACCACAACTATTGATCACAACTACTGATCACAAAGCTTCTGAACCACACAACTAATAACCACAACAGTAAAACTACTGATCACAACTATTGAACCACACAACTACTTACCAAAACTACTGACCAAAACTATTGACCACTACTGACCACAACTACTGACCACAACTACTGATCACAACTACTGACCAAAACCACACAACTAATGAACCACACAACTACATACCAAAACTACTGACTGCTACTGACCACACATACTGACCACATCTACTGACCACAAAAATACTGAACCACACAACTAATGACCACAACAACACAACTACTGACCACAACTACTGTCCAAAACTACTGACCACAACCACACAACTACTGATCACAACTACACAACTACTGACCATAACTACTGGCCACACAACTACTGACCACAACTACACAACTACTGACCATAACTACTGATCACAACTACTGACTACAGCTACTGCTCTGGTCTGCAAGCTAGCAAGCTAGCTCTGGTTTGCACTAGCTCTAGTCTGCACTAGCTCTAGTCTGCACTACAAATTATAACTACTTAAATGAGAATAAATTAGCATATAATACCCACCAATAATAATTGTAACACTTAAACTGTTCAGGCTAGAGACACCAAACCAACTTTCACATGTTCAGGCTTTCCTATCCTAACAACTAACCAACCAATCAAACAATATTTTCATCTACCTACATAGGGGCCAAAAGTTTGGAATATTACTCATTCAAGGGTTTTCTTTATTTGCAATATTTTTTACATTGTAGAATAAAAGTGAAGACATCAAAACTATAACATAACACATATGAAATCATGTAGTAACCCAAAAAGTGTTAAACAAATCAAAATATATTTTATATTTGACATTCTTCAAATAGCCACCCTTTGCCTTGATGACAGCTTTGCACACTCATGGTATTCTCTCAATCAGCTTCATGAGGACCGCCACAGGAATGGAAGACCCAGTAATACCTCTGTTGCAGAGGATAAGTTCATTAGAGTTACCAGCCTCAGATTGCAGCCCAAATAAATGCTTCACAGAGTTCAATTAACAGACACATCTCAACATCAACTGTTCAGAGGAGACTGTGTGAATACGGCTATATCGGTCCGCTATAATACAGGACTACTAAAAACCCAGTGCACTACTTTTGTGAAAACATATTTGTATTATTATTATTTTAATTATTATTTTTCTTATTTTTCAGTGGGTGCTGCAGCACCCTCAAAACCCCTACTTCCCGATGCTATGCTGTTAGCCTAAAGAGTTTATTTATTAGATAAAACAACAGCTAGCTATCAGTAGGTCTACATAGAAACCTCTTCTACATATTTCATCAACTACCACAAAAATACTTTTAAAGAGCTGTCATTACTAGATGCACCATCATATTTCTCTCCCCAAATAATAGGCTACAACTTTCTAATC
This sequence comes from Thymallus thymallus, assembly GCA_023634145.1. Taxonomy (NCBI): domain Eukaryota; kingdom Metazoa; phylum Chordata; class Actinopteri; order Salmoniformes; family Salmonidae; genus Thymallus; species Thymallus thymallus. The sequence continues at coordinate 20,362,807 of CM042407.1, forward strand.
ATTACATCATCATTCAACTAAAATCAAACGTAATTAACGCTGAACATTTTACAAAAGTAAATCGTGCGTCTATTTTTCTGAAACCCTAAGAGTGTTGTCCACATGATCCTGTCTTTCATTCCTATCATCTGAGAGAAGATCACTTTGTCCCTTGTCTTTCTTCTTTCAGTTTTCACAATGCAACAACTGTAGTTTAGACATTTCTGTGATATAACTGCCCCACAATCCAAAGTAATAAAGGTGATATAGTAGTTTATCAAAGTAATCAGACCAATTATTTTACTAAATGTAACTTGTGACTATATGTAACTGCTTAGCTTTAAATAGTAAACTAAAACTTTGTAAACTCTTTACATTACCACCATTTAGAAAACGGATGATATATTTTTACTGTAGGCCTATACACATATACCTGCCTATAGGTTGGTGTACTGCACTCATTTAAAATTGGTGAACTATGGGTGTATACCAGTGGAGGCTGGTGGGAGGAGCTATAGGAAGACGGGCTCATTGTAATGTTCGGAATGTAAATTAATGAAAAGGAGTCGAACATGTGTTTACCATTTATCCCATTCAAGACATAACAATTAGCCCGTCTTCCTATAGCTCCTCCTACCAGCCTCCACTGGTACCTACTTTAGAAGTTCAGAGGACCATACCGCACATAGGGCCACCTACAGCACCTGTCATAGAGTCGCCTCCCCAAAATACAGGTGGAGACCATTGAATTCAATAAAACAAACTGCAGAAAACGGAGTTTAGTGGACCCTCAACAGACAGTGATATGGTGTATGCAGAGCTCCCCTCGCAGCGGAGGGGTACATAGGATGGCCCGCTTGGTGGCTATTTGTATCTTATCTGCAGATGTAAAGCGACACAGATTAACGCTGAAAAAAACAGAGAGGTGGGGCGCGTCAAGGCACATCGCCAGGCTAAAAGAGGAGCGTTCTGGTAAATTTAACCCGAATAATTTACTACTCAACCACAGAGGGGAAAGTGGGAGGGAGGGGAAGTGATGGGTAACGGGTTATTGGGCAAAGGTGGGGATGTGGAGGTTGGGGAATGGAAAAGAGGAAGAAGGAGGGGGACTGACCAATAAATCTCTCCAGCATGCGATACTCTTATCTTGTAGCCACCGATATATTCCACGCTAGGAAGCCATCAGCCCTGTCGCACACTCGGCGCTCATAAAGCCCCGATCCCTTGCACTCGCTGTCCTAAATGGGGATAATTAGCGTCACTTTATCACGCCTCTGCATATTTTCTCCGCTTTTCCTCCATCCCCAAAGCCCCCCCCCCCCCCCCAAATAACCCAGCCGAGCTCCCTGCTCTCAGTGCCCGCTCTGTCACAGAAGATTACGGAGACAGATTGCACAGAACGAATGTGCCAGGCAAGATTAACGGGGAACAGAGAAAGCAACTGGGCCAATGAATTCCTCGCGAGGGCCTTATCGTGCAATTACACGTTGACATGTTTAACAATCTTGCTGCCTCTTAATCCTGCGCTCTTCCAGGAGCGCTGCGCTGCTGCTGTTGCTGCTACTGCTCTATCCAGCACCATACACTGGAGCACAGGCCGCAATGCACCGAAACGTGGTGGCACGTAGGCTGCTGACACACACAGGGAAAGTTTATATTTTAAAAAACATTTTCAAACTTTTACTCTTGTTGTTTCTTGCTCTCTTGCAATGCTGTTTTCTCACAGCACGAGCTATTTTGAATATGATGTTCTGTAGCCTATCCTTCTGGACTGTTTGTCAGAATATTTTCAATTAGACTTTGAAGTTTAATCATCCACTTTTTGATTACTTCTCTGTAGTATGATTTTATTTGAGGACTTTTAGCCTATGTATGGGGACCCAGTGAAAACTGTTGATAATGTTGTGAGTATAAGGCTATATCAACTAAGCAATAGGCCTAGGCTGCACCCCATAATGTAATTGATTCAGGCCTAACCCGGTTTTCACCGTACATCGCGGAGAGTGAAGTTGAGAAACATTTTGCCTTGACCATTTATTTAGAGTTCGTTTTGGACTCTTTTCCTCTCTCTCTCCTCTTTCCTCCTTCACCCCCTTACCAATCGCCCCCACCCTTTAACTTCTCTCCTCTCCCTCCATCCCTCCTGCCTGGCGGTAGCGGGGCCTGTGTGGGAGTGATTGTGAGCGCCACTGTTGGAATTTGGCAGCGGCCGCGGTTTGGAGAGCCGCCCCACGCTGAGCCCCATTCAGCGACCGGCGCACTGTGAGGTTGGGAAGTTTCACTCAGCCGTACAACTCAATGCCCCAACAAAGGCGATTACAAGCCCCAGTGCATTCCTGAAGGGACTCGGCAGCGACGCAGGTGCGAGGGGACCGGGGGAACCCGTCAGAGAAGTGTCAAAAACGGGACAGTGCCGGGACCACACAAAACCAACACACCGCGGGAAGCAGGGATTTTTTTGGAAGGGGTCCGGGGTAGAATGAAAATAATAAGTTTGACGAGGACAACGTTTTGGGGTGTTTTAGAACAGACTTGTCTGTCTACCCAGTGAATGAAAGGAAGAGAAATCGTCCAATTTAGTGAGAGAAACACATTTCTAAGACACATTTTCTAGACAGCAGTGCCTTCATTGTTGATTTCAAAAGAATATACTACAAGACTTAGCCGAAATATCTATAATTTCACAAACATATTGAAAGGACACTTACAAAAAACACTTTATCGTATAAAAAAGCGAAAAGTAGTCTACACAACAAAATCTCCTCTAATTCTTCGTAGATTGGTAGCAGAATAACTGGTGCACAGAGGTTAACTGCGTTGCAATGCGCCCAAGCGTGTGTTTTTGGCTGGCTATAGGTCTGTCTGTATCGTGGAGACAGACGGTATATTTGATTAGAACAGCGCCTAACTATCAGTTACCGAGGAGAAACAGAGGATCCCTAAGGAGCGGTAATCAGCACGCCAACAGCTCGCGGATCTCTCATTTCCCACCACTGCAACATAATGGAGGCATGCGAATCAGCCCAGCGCAGAAAAATAACTGTCACTCACTGTTTGGCGACCGAATAAAACACACAGTATTCGTTCCTCTGTGACACACAACAGCGCGAGTCTGTAAATTAAATTTACCCAAACGAAACGTACTTTTTGTTTGTTATGAGCACCTCGTTTGTAGCATATTTTGAAGAGTTTCCTTATTATAGGCCTAAAAAAATGGAATTTTGTTAGTAGGTGCACAACATTTTTACCTTTTTGCTGTGTGTGTGCTTGCGTTCCTCTAATTCCCATGCATGGACCCCATGGGGGTCTTGCATAATCGGACTACTCTGCTCTCCCCTGCCCTCGCCTGAGTGCTGCCCACAGGGGTGAGTGGGGGACAAAAGCGGTCCCCGGCAGTGGTCAAGCAGAGCGGAATATTCTAATGTTCCTGACCCAGAGAGGCGAAGGGGGGTGAACAGAGATTCCGACTGTTCATGATCTCACAAAACGCACCGCTGCAAAGCAATCCTAGCAATGCTGCGAGACTTTCCAAGCCAATGCATGACCCGGCCAGAGTATGCTCTTCAATTGCCAATTCAAAGTCTGTAGACCCAAAGTGTATGTGGGAACTCCTTCAAGACTGATGGAAAAGCATTCCAGGTTAAGCTGGTTGAGAGAATGCCAAGAGTGTGCAAAGCTGTCATAAAGGCAAAGGTGGCTACTTGAAGAATCTCAAATATAAAATATATTTTGATTTGTTTAACACTTGTGACCACGTTCAGAAGGGAGTTCAGGCAAAGCTTGAAATGGGCCTATGTCTATGACTTGAACTTTCTTCTATATCGTTAATATGATCCCATGCCTCTCTTTCTCCCTGCACATTCTGTAGCCTGTGTAAAACACTGTCAAACGCTACAAGGTTAGAAACGTAGGTCATTTTTCCTGCGTTCTTTACTTTATACCATTCTGGCCGGATGAGAGCTGTCCAGTGCTGAAATGACCGCGACTGAAATTAAGTCATTTCAGCACCTCCTTCTCGAGTCGTGCGTGAAAAATCCTACTGCGTGGAGACCCTCTGCTGAAAAATGTATTCTAAGTAAAATATAGGCTATTGGATTAGGCCACACTCGATGATTTATCAGGGTGGCAGGTAGCCTTACAGTTAGGAGCGTTGGGCCAGTACCGAAAGGTCGCTGGTTCGAATCCTCCGAGCACATGCACCCTTGAGCAAGGCACTTAACGCTAATTACTTCTGTAAGAAGCTCTGGATAAGAGCATCTGATAAATGACCAAAATGTAAAATGAAGGCCACTGAAGAAGTGGAGTGCATGAACTCCTATACTAAAGTTGATTGAATTCAATCAAATTGAGGGACAGTATAAGAAATTACTAACATTACAGTAGGCCTATTCTAGACGTGGTGAATGATTTCCACAAGTTGCACGCATGAAAACCCAATGGGTCACCTAAACTCCAGACTTACTTCTAAGCCTATGTTTGTGCCGTCAACCAGACAACAACACTCTGTGAAAGCACAGTCTGGAATTGTTTTTGTATTCCTTCCAATGGCTGTTTTGTGTAGGGGCAAACTTATACCACTGATTGCGTCTGAGCCGCTTCAGTCCAGATCTATCATCTACGTTCATCTACGAGCTGACAATAACAGGAGAGAGAAGAGAACGAAAATACTTGATGTTTATGGATCGCTCATTGATCACGCGCGGGTCTTTGAAGCGGTTTGTTTGTTTGTTGTTTTGAGGACTGCGGGGCTTGGGGGACTGCTATGGGGGGTGGAGCGGCCGCGGAAGCGCGCACAATTCCCTTTCGCTCGGACGGTCGATGGCAGTATGTGCTCCGGTGTTCATGCCCGGAGGCGAGATGAAAGGGTGGCAGAGGGAGCAGAGTTTGGCGGTAATGAAACCCCCTACAGCGCGTTATTACTTAAAAACAATGTCGCAGTGAAATGAGGGTACTTTTCGTCCCGTTTGGTGGTGGCATGGTGCTATGAGCTTGTCAGTCTCTCCCCGCCTGCTCACCCCTTCCTCCCCATCGTCTACTCCTTCACAGAGCCACATCCGCAAGGTCTTTCTTTCTTTCTTTTTTCTTTCTTCTATCTATCTATCTATCTATCTATCTATCTATCTATCTATCTATCTATCTATCTATCTATCTATCTATCTATCTATCTATCTATCTATCTATCTATCTATCTATCTATCTATCTATCTATCTATCTATCTATCTATCTATCTATCTATCTATCTATCTATCTATCTATCTATCTATCTATCTATCTCTCTCTCTCTCTCTCTCTCTCTCTCTCTCACACACACACACACACATAGACTGAGCGAGAAAGAGAGCTAGAGAGAACGATAGAGAAAATAGTGTGTGTGAGAGAGAGAGACAGAGATCATTCGATTATGTTGAAGTTTTCCTTTCATTTCTTTGTATGTCTATGAATGCTTATGTAGGATTATAAGGTCATACATGAGTTATGTCACCATGACTCTGTAATAATCAGTCTATGGATTGTGATAATAAAGTCAATCAAATGTATTTATAAAGCCCTTTTTACATCAGCAGATGTGGTTTAGAGCTAAGGTGTCTCGCTGGTCAGAATGTTTTGTCTCAGTCCAGTTGACTCAGCTGTCCTCCATGTGTTCTCCTCCATGTCTTTAACATTCACATTAACATCAGCCTGTGAAGAGAGAGACTGCTGTCGCTAACAGTATGAAGCATAGTGCTCCCTGCTGCCAAGATAGCTAATCCTTTTAGTGCATTGCTGCTGGAACATCTTTGTGTGTATAATCACACACACACACACACAAACAAAAGTGTACTCTCACACACTCAAATTCTCTATCTTACAGTCACACACACACAAACACACCAGGCTGTAAAGGATTTCTGATAGCTCAGTGCCAGATGATTATTTCCAAAGTGGCGTGGAAGGGGTTAATGGGAGCTCAACGAGTCGTGCTAAGAAACAATGTTTTTATTTCCTGATGCTGCAGCCCTGCACCACACTGATAGCTGTTTGAACTCCCTGACCTCTGACCTTTGTGAGGTCAAGTGATCAACAACCGGGGTCATTTAGATGGGGTCAGATTATTGCCTGTAAGGGATATGTACTTCACACCAATCCCTCAGTGGACAAGGTATAAATAGCCTTTAATGATTATGAGAACGCTACTCTAAATGTTTCCAAGGCCATTCGATTGTTGTCAGCTATCAGACAATTTAGCAGAGCTAGGTGAAATCGGATTCATTTTATTAATTTATAAGTGTGCTTATAACCTTACTGGTCTTAGGGAATTTCACCTTTTGACCCACATTTACAACATGGCCTGTCAGTGGTGTGTGTGTGTGTGTGTGTGTGTGTGTGTGTGTGTGTGTGTGTGTGTGTGAGCTAGAGGACAGGCTCATAGTAATGGCTGGAATGGAATGGAATGGTATCAAACACATCAAACATGTGGTTTCCATGCGTGTCAAACCATTCCATTTACTCCATTCCAAACATTATTATGAACCGCCCTCCCCTCACCAGCCTCCTGTTGTACAATGACTGTAAATAAGAACTCTACCTGGTCAATCATGGATAAGAAAAAGAAAGATCACACTGTATGGTTGGAGACCAGACTCCATGTGGATGTGGTCTAGGACCTGTCTGTTCTCTCTCCCAGTCTGCCAGTTTCCAAGAAAGCTGTGTGATCAGAAGAGATAAATATTGTTGTGGTTTCTGGACTGACTGACTGACTGACTGCTGACCTTTAAATGTCTGTCTCACAAAGTCAATTTTCTCTCTCTCTCTCTCTCTCTCTCTCTCTCTCTCTCTCTCTCTCTCTCTCTCTCTCTCTCTCTCTCTCTCTCTCTCTCTCTCTTTCCCTCCCCAGGGTGTCCAGTATGATGACTGCCATGGGGGACTGTCCATGGATCACCGTGGAGACCTGTGATTGACAGACAGGCGCTAGCCCCTGTCTGGCTGGCTGGCAGGTTGTCATTACGATGAGTAGATTTGCTATGCTGGCGACAGGACCGTACGGAAAATGTCAACAAACATCAGAGCCCCAGAGAGACTTCCTCCCCTCCTCCAAGTACCCCACCTAATGTCACCTAATGCCCATGCTCGTCATCGAGACCCCATGCACTATCAACACAGCCTCACACACTTCATCTACACTCATTTATAAAACACATGCACATAAAGCACTCTGCCCCTGTATACCTCGTCCAACTCAACACACCTCTCCCCAAACCCCCTATGTATCACCCAACATCCTCACACCTCATCCAACCACCACAGCGCTCCTTATGTGCCTCACCCATCCTCCTTTCTCGTCCTTATTCCCACATACCTCATCCCAAGCCCCACACCTCAGCCCACCCACCCCATCCTCACCCCCCACCCCCATGTCCCAGCAGCACTCTGCGTGTTAACATTTCTAAAAACCCTCAAATTGTGACTAATAAATGTTTTCTTGCCTTCAGTCTATTTGAACAGCCAGTCTGCCCTTCATGCCAGACAGCTAGCTAGAACATCATGTGTGGCCAGTTCTGAGACAGACTGGCACTCTGACTGGCACCCTGACCAGAGTAAGTGCCTCTCACATATATTACACCAGTTTACTGCGGTAACAACAACAAGACCAGCCAATGCCTGGAAAACTGACTGACCCCGGGCTAGTTAGCACCTAGTAAGATATTCTATGAGGATAAAGGAGAAAAGAGAAGGAATATGACATTGAGATCATTATTTTCTCTTTTTTTTTTCTTTTTTTTTTGCAAACCAACACACAGTGCAAACGTTGAGTAAGTCTGTTCCAAGGTATCTCTCTGGGAAAGTCTTACCAGCCATCCTTCTCCTCTCCAGGCCAACACACAGTGTCATGTTAATGTTGGTGTTATACAGCTCTGCTGCCTTGAATGATAGCACAAAAGTAAATATACAAACTAAAATGGCTTGCTGTCGACTTAGTTTTATTAGATAGGAAATAAAAATGAAGGGAATTGTAGAGTACAAGGAGGAAAGGTGAGGAAAACTTTTCTGTGAGGCCACAATCTAACTATAATACTGTGGCGAGCTCGGCCAGAAGAAGATGGCAAGAGACAGAGACTAACTTACCAGAGAGTTCCTGTGCCCCATACACCGCACGACTCCAGGAACGTCACCCTTTATTCACCCTCCTTCAACTATTAACAATGAAAACAACCTCCGGCCATGCAAGGCTCGGTCGCGGTATGCATTTTAACATTACCCCCTACCCCCATAACCTGAACTAAGACAACACATAACACAACCGTTTTAATCATAGAACAACAACTACCCACAATCCCCTTGCACCCTTTAGTGGCTAGTGTATGCCGGCCAGATCGCTACATAGCCCCCACCAGAGGGGTCAGTCGCCCCCGACGACCCAATCTCTCAACACAAAGTCCCTCAAATGTCCAGGACGCCTCCACCGTGCAGTCTCAGCCAGGCATACACACCCTGTACCCACCCCCGACAGTCGGCCCAAGTTCTCCCCAGGCCCCTGCCAATGGCTGCAGAGCTTGGGAGAAACACCCTTTTGGGGCATCGTAGGTCTGCTCCTGTCTCGCCCCGGAGTTGGCCTGGGCTGGAGCTCCCTGGTTCTCGTCACCCAAGTATGGGGGGTAGCGTGGTCACGGGCTGGGCCCCTCCTACGGGGGTACCGCCTGTAGCGGTTCCGGCCAGCGGCATACTTGCTCCCCTGGACCGAGACACCCACTGGGCCGGTGACGTTGGCTGCCTCTGCTCCCTTTTCCCCTTCAACCACATCAAACTCCACAGTTTCTCCATCTCCAACACTGCGGAGGTATTTCCTTGGGTTGTTTTTCTTTATGGCGGTCTGGTGGACAAAGACGTCTTCTTTTGTGTCATTCCTGTTGATGAAACCGTAGCCATTTCGGACGTTGAACCATTTGACCGTCCCCAAGACCTTAGTTGGTTGCGTTTCGGCCTCCTCTCGTCTTTCTGTCGTCTCGGCGGAGGAAAGGGCAGCAGACACAGTGGTTGGGGCTGAAGCGGGCTGATGCTGGTTGGGCCCATGGGCAACGGAAGGCCGTTTGGGCTGTCTGGTCACTGCTCGACGACTGGCTCTCCTGTCTTTGGGCCAGTCCTTCTTCTCTTTACCAGACTGGAGCGCCACGGTCTCTGTGCCAAGAGTGATAGATGTCCCTGACACATTAACACGGGCGCCCCAGCGACTCAGCAGGTCCAGGCCAATGATGCATGCGTCACGGATGTCGGCAAGCCAGAACCCGTGCTCCAGCTCCTGGTCTCCAACCTGGACTTTTACTGGTTTCTTCCCTCTCATGCCAACCTTTTCTCCCGTCACTGTGACCATCTGCGTGGTGGTTGGCGACCAAGCCTTGGAAGGTGGCCCGGTGGTATCCGGAAGGACGCCAGGTCGCACCAAGGAAATGGTTGACCCCGTGTCTACCAGGGCTCTACAAGGTCGGCCGTCCAGTCGACATTGCAGGTATAGTCCCTTGGTGTGGCCGAGGCGTCCGACCACAGAGCATCGGCCCTGGAGGGGGGATGGAGACCGGAGTGGTGAACCCCTCGTTAGACCACTCCTCCGTCGTTTCCCCCAAACGGAGAAGCTCTGGCTTTTGGCGCTGGTGCCAGGTTCGTCGCATCTGTAACACCGGTCTGTAGACCAGGGGGGGCGTCGCCTGGGTGGTGGAGTCTGGTGCTGGAATCGTCGTAGCGGAGGCCGAACCTGACAGACCTCTTCTGTCGTTTCCCCCTCGTCGTAGTCGGCCACCCGGACACATGGTTGGCGTGATGTGACCCTCTGCTGGGTGGGCCACCTGGAGAGTACCCCTTCGGCTTGTTCGGCCTCATGGAGTGCCTCACCGAGAGTCTTAGGCCTGGCGAGGCAGACATGTTGTCGCAGCTTTTCTGGTGCGAGCCCCCGCAGGAAAGCGTGGAGGGCCAGCTCCTCTTGTGCAGCTATTTGGAATTCGGGGTAGCCCTGTCGAGCGTGCAGCCGCACATCAGCAGCGAAGGTGCCCAGGTTCTCTTCTCCTTGGCGATGGCGGCTGGCCAGTTGCTCCCTGCTCTGGTCCGCGAAGAGTCTCTGCCCAAACCTCATTTCCAGCGCCCCGGTCAAGGCTTGGAGGTCCCGTTGTTCCGCTGGGGTTAGGTCGAGAAGCACCTGTACTGCGTTCCCTTCTAACGCTAGTGCCAGGTGAGTAGCGGCTTCCTCACTGCTCCAGCCGCTGTGTCGGACCGCCAGGTGGACTTGGGCGAGGTAGGGCTCTAGCTGAGTCGTCCCGTTGTACTTGGGCAGCTTGGCGGATGATCTTGGCACCCCTGCAGAACGTGGTAGGCTGGGCGTGCCGAGTAGGGGTTGTTGCAGCTCTGGACTGGTAGGTAGCCTGACGTTGCTGGTTGTAGCCACGGGTTGTGGGCGTGGTCTTGCAGTACCCTGCTGGGGTAGCCGTGGGATACTGGCACTGTCGGGGCATGCCATGTAGCCATCACCTCCGGCAGACTCCATCTTCTGCCGCAGTAGGCCCTTTAGGTGCCCATGGGTCTGTGTGAGTGTCCTCTCCAGCTCGTCAATCTCTCTCTCCATCCTCTTCTGCTCGCTAATCCCACTTCTGACACCAATGTGGCGAGCTCGGCCAGAAGAAGATGGCAAGAGACAGAGACTAATTTACCAGAGAGTTCCTGTGCCCCATACACCGCACGACTCCAGGAACGTCACCCTTTATTCACCCTCCTTCAACTATTAACAATGAAAACGACCTCCGGCCATGCAAGGCTCGGTAGCGGTATGCATTTTAACATTACCCCCTACCCCCATAACCTGAACTAAGACAACTTAAGGAAACATAAACACATAACACAACCGTTTTAATCATAGAACAACAACTACCCACAATCCCCTTGCACCCTTTAGTGGCTAGTGTATGCCGGCCAGATCGCTACAATACATATACTCACACATTTAAATTGTTTTTCATTTTTTAAATTCTGTTCCTCAAGCCTGGGATTTTTAAATTCCCGTCATTGATCTAGAAGCTTCTGGAAGCAGTGGGAGAGAGGGTTAGATCTGTGGTGGGGAAATACTGGGCCGAAGTTATAAATGAGGCAATCTAAGAAAATAATGGGTAAATCAATGAAGCATTCAATGTGCATCAAAAATGACTTAATCAAGCAATCATCTGTATGGTCTTGTATTATTGATTTTCTATCAACGTATCAAGTTGAAGTAAAAATTATTTTTGTTGATAAAGTCCTTGCTTCTGTACATTTTGAGGATTGACTGAAAATATGTCCCTTGCATTAGAAATAAAATGCAATGCAAAATAAAGAGTTATCTGATTTTATTGTGTCCCAACACCCTATTGTGTGTACATGTACCCAAACAGACATAAATACAGACTCATATATTATGTGTATCAACGTGGTACCAACCTGCAATTAGAAACGATTGGAAACACACACACAAACACATACACATACACACACAGGAATTGAAGGCCATTAGCAGCAGTGTGATGTTGGTAGCTAGGTGCATGGTGTGTTACTCTGTGTGATGTCAGTATGTAGGTGTGTCCTTCTGACCCAGACAGACTGTGTACAAGAACAGGATAATAGGTGACTTTACAAAGTCATTACCAGCATGTTGCTGTCCAACAAGGCACTGCATCTCTCCCTGTGCACACACACACACACACACACACACACACACACACACACACACACACACACACACACACACACACACACACACACACACACACACACTCCAGAGAGATCCCTGGTTATCACACCCCTGCAGATTGTTCTGAACTACTTATGGAAAACACACATCTCAAGATGTGGCCACTCTTGCCAACACTGAGCCCAGTGTTAAGAACAGTTGTTGTCGTTGTTGTCGTTTGTGTGTTTTTTTTATCATCTCTAAATTCCCAGCATTGCTAAGGTACTTTGGAAGAGGATTAACTAACGTTGGCTGGCGCTGATGAGCAGATTTCCTCCCAGCAAGAAAAAGACAAAGAAAGAGGGGAAGGAGGAAAAATATGCGGGAAAGGACAACAGGGAAACGTAATAACAGCTTGTGTAAACATGATGACTTGAGAGAGGTAAAGAGGTGGAAGAGATGAAGGAGAGGAAGGAGAGAGGGACGAAAACAAGGAGAGGAACTCTTCTGGAATGTGAATCTAAACAATAATTGTCCTAAAGGAGGCTGTTTCCACTTTCTCATCGACACTGGAGAGAGGACTGTCTTTCTCCCCTTCTCTGCTCCACTTCGCTCTACTCCTCCCTCTGTTTAGGTCTCTCTCTCTCTCTCTCTCTCTCTCTCTCTCTCTGGTTCTACCCCCATTCCCAGAAGGTGACAGTTCCGTTCCAGACTCTTTTGTCTCTACTCTGTCAGGACTTCAAACAGCAGTACTGCTCTGGTCATACTGATGATGCCTGAAGCGGAGTGGCGCTCAGCGTCTCGGGTTTACGTGTCTGAGTGTCCTTGGTGACACTTTCTCATTCTGTCTCACTCTCTCATCTCTCGCTCTTATTTTCTTCTCTCTCTTACTTCTTCCCCCTCTCTCTCTCTCTCTCTCTCGCTCCCTCTCCCCTCTCTCTCTTCCTTCCTTCCCTCTGTTTTTAATTAGAGTGTGGAGTAGCATCGGCGGAGAGGAGCCATGAGGAACTCTGAACCACGTTTACCAATTACCAAGTCATTCAGAAACAGCTCAGGGACCTACTCTGATCCTGTCAATCCATGTGGAGTTTTATGTGAATAAAAACCAATTACATGTGAAGTGACGGATAAGAATACAGATTATCTTAGATTTTGATAATTTATTAACCTGGACTGAAGTGAGGCATAAACTCAGTATACCTTGAAGCTCTGTATATTTCCACAACCCTTGATCATATGACTGTAGTATTCTATTTCAATAGCAACTTTATTATCCCCAAAGGGCAATTTGTGAGACAAACCACAATAGTATGGCCTACTTCTCATGTCAGTCCCATTCCCATGCAGAGGCCCTCACGGTTGGGCCGTGGCGCTGGCAAAACCATAGTTGTGGGTTCTATACTTACAAACAAAACTATAACTCGCTTTGGAGGAATCATACACGATCATATTAATGTATCATGTTACCAAATAGTTAGTTGTTGATGATTTTGTTGTTTCCAATGGTTGTTGTTGATGTCACTGTAGTAGTATTGTTGTAATTGATGCTGTTGATGTCACTGTAGTGGTATTGTTGTAGTTGATGTTGTTGATGTCACTGTAGTAGTAGTTGTTGTTGTAGTTGATGTTGTTGATGTCACTGTAGTAGTAGTTGTTGTTGTAGTTGATGTTGTTGATGTCACTGTAGTAGTATTGTTGTTGTTGATGTCACTGTAGTAGTATTGTTGTAGTTGATGTTGTTGATGTCACTGTAGTAGTATTGTTGTTGTAGTTGATGTCACTGTAGTAGTGGTTGTTGTTGTAGTTGATGTTGTTGATGTCACTGTAGTAGTAGTAGTTGTTGTAGTTGATGTAGTTGATGTCACTGTAGTAGTAGTTGTTGTAGTTGATGTAGTTGATGTCACTGTAGTAGTAGTTGTTGTAGTTGATGTAGTTGATGTCACTGTAGTAGTAGTAGTTGTTGTAGTTGATGTAGTTGATGTCACTGTAGTAGTAGTTGTTGTAGTTGATGTAGTTGATGTCACTGTAGTAGTAGTTGTTGTTGTAGTTGTTGTTGTTGTTGTGATTGTCAGGACCTGGCTTTGAGCAGCCCAGGCAGGACGTCCAGAGAGAAAGACAGAGAGGCTTACACGCGTCTGTTTGAATTCCCTTCTTGGGCGTCTCATTTAAGGAGCACCGTAACCAGATGCCTCCTGGTCGTGGAACACAAAGTACTTGACCGAGGACAGAGCTGCGTCTCATCTCCTCCTCCCCCCATCCTCTCCTCCCTCCATCCCTCCATCCCCCCACCTGACTGATTCAGGTTATGCCTTATCCCCTTCCTCACTGTTCCCCTGAGAAGTGGGAGGCAGTTAATGGACTTTCATGTGTGTGTTCACGTATGTTCGTACCTACGTGTGAGTATGTGTGTGTGCATGCGTGTATGCGTATATGTGTGAGTATGTGTGTCAGACAGGTAAGCTACTCTCAGGTGCATGTGGGCCAGGCTGGCGGTGTTCTCTGATTGGGTGAGCTGAGGCATGGCGGAGGCTGCCTTTCAACCACTGATCGCCAGAAGTACTCATCTGATCAGGCCATGCTGCCTGCCTGCCTGCCTGCCTGCCCGCCTCCAGCTCCATGGCTGCCAGGGTCACTCCACCCCACCCTACCCTGGGGGTCAAACGGTTAATTACAGCCCTCCTTAGACACAATTCTGTTGAATTGTATCTATTCATAGGAAGGGTGAGCTTTATTGACAGTGTTGGTTATCTATTCATAGGAAGGGTGAGTTTTATTGACAGTGTTGGTTATCTATTCATAGGAAGGGTGAGTTTTATTGACAGTGTTGGTTATTTATTCATAGGAAGGGTGAGTTTTATTGACAGTGTTGGTTATTTATTCATAGGAAGGGTGAGTTTTATTGACAGTGTTGGTTATTTATTCATAGGAAGGGTGAGTTTTATTGACAGTGTTGGTTATTTATTCATAGGAAGGGTGAGCTTTATTGACAGGGTTGGTTATTTATTCATAGGAAGGGTGAGCTTTATTGACAGGGTTGGTTATCTATTCATAGGAAGGGTGAGCTTTATTGACAGTGTTGGTTATCTATTCATAGGAAGGGTGAGTTTTATTGACAGTGTTGGTTATTTATTCATAGGAAGGGTGA